>JAODLL010014332.1:0-28408 GCA_026546735.1 Forbesichthys agassizii | reverse complement strand
CTCCAAACAGGCCTGGGAACGTCTCGGGATCCCCCAGTCAGAGCTTGCTGATGTTGCTCGGGAAAGGGAAATTTGGGGTCCCTTGCTGAAGCTGATGCCCCCGCGACCTGACTCCGGATAAGCAGGAGAAGATGGATGGATGGATGGATGGATGGATGGATTAGTGAAAAGATAAGACTAAAATATGTAATACAAAAGCACTCTGATGAGGTCATGCATTTGTGGGATTGGGAACATCAACATCGGATGGGGTAGCATGATCAGCTGTTGTCCGTATATGTTAGCAGAAGCTTAGGAGTGAATGTTCTCTACGTGTTCAACTCTTACCAGTCAAGACCGTTTGTTTCGACCTGGCTGAATGTCATACTGTCATTCTTTACTTAATACTTGTTTGTAATAAAATACATATCTGAACATGTAATTCTATGTTCTGAAAAGCAAATTCATTTCATGACATAAACTGATGCCTAGAATGTGTACAAAATATAATTAAAATCAACTGATTAAAGATACAGCATTTGAAAGGTGGGACAGTTTCAGGCAAATTCAATTTTGCCGAAAATTGACCCCTATTTAAATTGGCTGCAAAGTGTTAAACAATGTATTAATGACTTCCAAATCATTCTGCTAGCATAAACTTATGTCTAGAATGTGTACAACATATAATTCAAATCAACTGATGAAAGATACAGCTTTTGAAAGGGGGGGCAGTTTCAGGCAAAATCCATGTTGCCGAAAATTGTCCCATTATGTTAATTGGCTGCAAAATGTTAAACAATGTATTAATGCCATGTTGGACTATGCTTATGATTGGCATCATAAATTAACATAACAGATCACGACCCTAAAGATATTATTCTGTTCCACAGCATTATTATTTGCACTTTCATACTTGTATAAATACAGCAACCAGATCAAGTTAAGTGTGGGAAGAGCTCATTAAATGCAAATACAAAGATAATTTGTATTACAAGTAATGAGCCATTGTATGCTAGGGGTTTAAATTTTATTGTGTATGCGCTATGTGATTCTGCTAAATAGCCTTGACTGAGTCTTCGGGTGAATGTTACCATATTCTCATTGTCCAGCCTTGTAAGATAGGAATTGGATGTGCCCTGGGACACAGCCCATCCCTATCTTATTAATGATCTAACAACTGTTTATCTATTTCACTCCCACATTATTATATCTAGAGACACATACATCCCTCTAGCTATAGGAACGATCCTATTAAAGGAGACTTCACAGAATAAAAAAAAGAAAAACATAATCTATGATTTAATCAATTCACATTCTGAAACTATAAAGCCATCATGCACAAATAGAGGCATGGATGCTATTAAATGCTATTATGTTAAACATTTAGAAGCTCAGGAAATATATATCATAGCCCAATGCCACATTTTGAGATACTATGATATCCAGTGAAATAAATATATGAAAAACCATAGTTAAAATATGTAATGGTGACAGAAAGACCCAGGGCCAGAACATAATGGAATTTGTGTGTATTATTATGGGTTAAATATCATATATGATCTGACACACGTACGACAAAATATAATCTAATACAGTTTTTGTCAACACCAAAACCACAATGAACCTGTTGGAATCATATACCCCCTGTTTTTATGTAGTGAAAACAAAGATGAGTAATACCAGAAGTATTTTGATTAGACAAACATTCCAAGAGATGACCAAGCCTAAAAAACAACAATGTTTCTTTTTCTTGGATGTTTTTTATATGTTTTTATTAACGGACTATTTTGTGTGTTAGAGTTTTACCACTGAAATTTTGTTTTTGCATTTGTGTAAAACATCAATTTTACATGCAACTGTAAAGTTAAAAAAAAATAAAATGGTGTTATAACTCATAAATCTACAACCTGGGTCACACATAGCAATAGTCTGCCTGTGTCCATTATGAAGAGAGCAGTGGGAAAGGACACTGACCCATAAACATCCCATTGTCTGTTTGGGTTTGAGAGTCCAGGCTGAGGGTACAGGACAGGGTTAATAATGCTGTCATTGTTTTTCTTCACACAGTGGGGTTAATGGTGCTAGGTGCTGCTCTGACCCTGTGAAGCCAGGCCCCCAAACCACAACACACACAACACGCGCGCAAATGCACATTTATGAAGCTATGTATAGACCCATGCAACAAGATGATACACAGAAATACACATACACTTTCCATGAATAATTTAAGTCTCCTTGCAACCACTGACTAGACTTGAGGTTTAGGATAGTGGCACCAAACTTCAAATAAGGGAGTCAGACATATGTTTATTGTCCATTATTACAAGCAGTGCTTTTATTTATGCTAATCAGTTTTCCAATTAATAAATTGTAGAGAATCCTCAATTTACATAGACAAAAATTCTACACAAACATTACAAACAGTTATGAATCAGGAACAGGCTGAATTGCTCATTCTATTAGCCATGCTAATTAGCAATGTTAGTGTAGGGTAGATGGACAAACCCACTGTAAGGATGACCGATGTGGTTCCGAGTAGGTGGAGTAGAACCACAGCATATACATAAAACAGCGCTTTAATGTAGCAAAGCAATCTTCATTCACAGCACAAACAGACACCCCCTTCCCAGCTAACACACCTGAACTTAAACAGTCAGATGAGACCAAGCTGAATTGCAGGAGAATGTTCATAAATACATGTTTCAGAAAGGCATGTTCATTCTACATAAATACACACAAGCACACACTTTACCTACATACACCATTGCCTAAAACATAATGCATCATTCAGTCATAATTACCATTTAGCCACAATACTTAAGCCACAAACATCCCACTACACCCCCTTCCTTAATTTCACTTGGTACACTCCAGGAGCCAACACACGCTGCCCAATCAGAGCGCACCTCAGAAATGGAGAGCTAATCAGTGATCAGAAAGTACACCCATGCATTAAATGCCTACTGGATCCAAGGAACATTCCAACACAGAATAATTTACCAAATACATGAAGAAACTAACAGTGTATGGCTATATATCACTTAGTAACGTGAGGCAGATTGTAGATCTTCCTCACAGTTAGTAAGAAACATTGCTCAGAATGTGGCTTTAAATGTACTGTATTCCAGTATTTGTGACAGTGAGAGAGTGACAGCAGTCTGGGAATTTGCTAACATGGCCTTTTCTCCTGTTGTTTGGTCCTCTTGCTCAGCTTGCGTTTGTGTAGCCATTAGACTGTGCGAGACCTCTGAGACACCACCAACCCTGGCTAACGAGCTCATGTGTTAAATGGCCTGCTGTGTGGGCCACACGCACATCAGTAAACACAACGCCACATCTGCCTTTGCTAATGAGCAAGTTGAGCATCCTCAATTCTATACCATCTCTCCTACCAAAACACTCCCTGCACTGTTCTATGGACACAAAGAGTATTAGGTTCTCACCAAGAGAACAAGCCACATTGCTTTGCCTGGATGCTGGATTGTTATTGCTACACCAACCAGTGGAGGCAAAAAAGTTAGCTAATATAAATTCAATACATTTTTTACTCTACACAAATGTATAGTTTCTTAAATGCAGGTGCTTTAACATACTATTTATTGAATAGTTATGATGCAGTTTCATACATTTCTATATTGCATATTGAAAAAGCAATTGAAAATAAAACCAAGAGTGTTGGGAAAACTACTGTATTGCAACTGGGAAGCTGCTGTCCAGAAACCCTTCATGAGTTTCTGGATAATGAATGTTGCTTCCCACTGGGGTTTCAGTCTCAATGCTATCGAGGCACGGCCGCTAGCGCTACACAATATTCACTGAAATGTTCCTGAAATAAATGGGAAAAATAAATGTACATACTGGTATATAATATACTGTAAGTATATGTGTGTGTGTGTGTGTGTGTGTGTGTGTGTGTGAGGTAGACACATTGTCATTTTTAGCAGGATTCTAGCAGACTCTTCCACTTTTTTTGAATAGCCTTTCTGTAGAGGGAGAGGCAGCCATATTGTCTGTAGACTATTTTGGTGTAACAGTAAGGTCTCTGATGGGACTGACTGGAAATGTGATCTCATCTAAGAACTAGTCATTGGTTACACTCCCTTTCTTTCTTATTTCTAAACACTGATTGTTCTGCCTTCCAGGGTGGATGTGCAAATGCTCAAGCAAACAGGATTTACACACTACAATCTGTAAATCCTGTCAAAAGTAAAATACTCAAGTATCTAATTCGTTAACTATCTCAAACTGAGAACTCTGACAGTACGTACGTACGTTTCTTGGATGTAGTTTCAAATTCAGTGTCACTATTGAATCATTGTGTATCAGATTAGACCTAGCCAATCGTGTCGTCACAGTTCGAAGTCGGGAGCACTTCCGAGTCTAAAATTCAAAAGTATTTATTCGTTTAAAGTGCACTATGCATATTGAAAAGTGAAAAATATGACGGAATCCCTCTGAACTTTGCATGCCTAGCTACAGTTGCTAGCGGCCTGGCCCACCAATGGCAGCATCTATCTCCTGATGGCCAATCACACCCTGGCTGGATGCAATGTAATCACGTTCGCTCTAAGCAAGGAGCCACTAATGCTTATATATAAGGCAGGTACATTATTTACTAGGGGAGGTGGGGGGGGGGTAAATCTTGTCTTCATCAGGTATAAAAATGATTCTGCAAAGGCAGTGACAAATAGACCAGAGGGAGGGAAAGCTCCCCCTACACCCTGGGCATAATGACGTATACGACTGGCGAGGTCACAGATGCTCTGCAAATAGGACACTATATGTGTGGTTTGCTTGAAACATATGCACATCAGTAGTCCACTCATGTTGACCCTTAAGTTAAAGTAGAATAGACCTACAGTTTTCTTTTTTAACATTACTTTAGATATTTTCCCTTGTGACTAGATGCTTTCATCAGAGGTCATTGGGATCAAAGGGGGCTAGGCATGTTATCGATTAGAGTGGCTTAATGGTAAAAGAAAATCAATTCAAGAAACCTCTCTTACTAACCGTCAACTCTCTTCTGGTGATCAATAAAGCAATCAATTGTTCAGCTGTGTGGGAAACTGTCTGTAATGGCTAGAAAATTAAATAGCTGAGATTTTATGAATTGGTGTAGTGGTATAAATCATCTATGGAAGTCCATAGAGGACTAAATTCAAATAAAAATGCAATCCCAAATAGCATTTTAATTGTCAAACAATTCCACGCTTTAGAGTGGACTTCATTCAAATGAAAATGCAAATACATTCAAGTCACCACGCGCTTTTACGGACTACAGATTTCATTTCAAGTTTGAGTTCAGTCCGTAAAAGCGCAAAGTGACTTGAAAATGTATTTGCATTTGAAGGGAGGCGCTGTTTAGTGTATTTCATTTGAAAATGCTGCAAAGCGCATTTGTCTTTGAAAATGAAATTGTTATTTGGGATTGCATTTAAATTTTAATTGTGTCCACTAAAATGTGGGGAATATTTTGAAAATGAAAATGCAATTTTGGGATTGCATTTTCATTTGAATTAAGTCCACATCTAAAGCGTGGAATTGTTTGACAATTAAAATGCTATTTGGGATTGCATTTTCATTTGAATTTAGTCTATGGACTTCCATAATCATCACTTAAAAACATATTTCCTTTTAAAGAGAAGAACAGGGCAGAAAATAACAATGAGAAGAGAGCAGAGGAGTAGCATCATGTCTAATATTTTTAAGCCCTTTGTCGCAAAGGTGTAAAGATTTCAAATAAATGGTATAAATTATTAGACCATGTTCTTTAACTTGCTAAAGCACATGTCTCAAGGTAGTCAGTTTACGAAATCAAGATCAGAATGACTTCTTGGTGTGTGGGGTCTGCTCTGACTGCGTCCAATGCAGTGCATGGGGCTGTCAGCCTATATGAGGTTTGAGGTCTCTCTCCCTTCTCAGCTGTCTGCCTTTCATGTGCTGAGGCTATCGGGGCCTCAAGATGCAGGCTGTCAGGGCAAGGTTGACACAGAGCTTGTGACATGCCTATATGTGCTGTTGTCACACGCCTATATGTGCTGTTGTCACACAAGTACGTCACTGACAAATGGTGGACTCTTAAGGGAATGTGACCCCTCAATATTTAGAACAAACGTATTTGTTCCCCCTCCCCCCAATAAAAACATGAAAGATGCACTGGAGTCACCCAGAGATATCGGAGTAGTCTACCCTAATGGTTCAGACGGTTATGTCCTATGCTGGACATTGTTCAGCCTATTCACATGGCTTTATGTGGCACTGACACACTGCTTCAGCTGCTGGGAGGGGGAGAGAAGACATTACATGCTGACGTAGTGATATAGACCAAGCAGACAGTTCTGTGATTTTGACTTTAACACATTCCCCAGTAGTAGTTTTAATAGGTTATGGCCAAAATGTGTAGTAGACTATTATAGTTTAAGTCAGCTATAGTTTAGCTAGATCATGCCAAAACACATTTTGAATATGCAAAAAGTTTTGAACATGAACATGAGAGCTATATTAGTCAAGGGGTTAATACATTAATTCAAATGTATCATTTACTTCCCCCAAAGAAAAGCAGATAGAAGAGTAGGTTATGTCATGCCTTGTAGAAAAACATGAAATAGGCCTATGCCTTAAGCACTACATATGTTGATAACCCTCACTGCATTATATTCCATATCATTTGAATTCTGCCAGGGTTCCTGTATTTAATGTGTTCCATTAAATAGACATTTCCACCCTTCATTGATGCAGAAAAGGCACATTCCATTAGAATGTACCAGAATGCAGAAAATGAAATCTTTGATTCTCAAAATGTTATGGGGGAGGACCCCCCCCCCCCCCACTTTATATGCCACTCCCATCCCAATGTTCAAATGAAATCTACGCCCATGGATATGAAGTTTCTTGATAACACTTATGGATAGCTGAATGAACTGAACAAATTAAATCATTTTATTTTTAATTTATTGATAAAAAGCCTTGTTTGAACAGCTGTATAAAAGCATATTGCACTTTAAATGTCGCCACTTTACAATCATTTCGCAGCTGTACTAACAGCAATGCTCTAATTTGATACAGCCTGATCCCAGCAAACTACTAAATCCCAAATGGGCCTAACAAAACACTTAACAGTAAAAGCACCATTGATATTTTCCGTCTTGTATTAATTTGTTGTAACATTGCAGCACATTCTGTTAGGATCTCTCACATATCTGATTTTTACATTTGAGACTGCCATGGTTGTACAAATATCTTGAGCTGTCTACAGGTGCTTTTACTGACCACATTGGTTGGTTTATGTAGCTGGCATACAGTATATGCTTGGTGCTAGATAGAATTAAGCTACACTCCCACTTAGATCAGGCTTAATTAAATTCCTCATCCAATTAGTTATATCCATCCATGCCTGTGGTTTCTAATTATGCATAAAAGAGCAGTTTTAGCCCGAATGGCGTTTCAATAAATGGATTTTAGAGAACTAGGTGTGCTGGAAGAAATATAGTATAGCGCAAAGTAAACATTTAGCCTCAAAGGGCTGCTAAATATATAAACAAAACCCTCTTGGTAATTGTGTGTAACCAGCCTTTTAAGGAAGCATGACTTCTCATACTAGTCTTCTGAATATGTGCTGCTTAGTAAGACAACCCTGACACATTTTGTCTACTTGTTTGAGTTATGCCTGTTTGTATCTTAGTTGATAACATTCCCAGACAGTTTGCAATATCAGGTGCCATTTGAAAACTCCAACCATTGCCTCCTATCTGTAGTCTATATGGTTTGAACAGTGACAATTCCCATTGTCTCAATGCTAACCAGCACATCAGACAACCATTTCACTTCATTACAGAGCTGGTGATGAAGTGGAAAATAGTATTGCATGCTATATATTTATCTTAAACTAGATTTAATATGGAAAGAAAATGTACTGTTCATCTGCTATACAGTGTGCAGCTCCACACAGCATTGGACACGTTATAGTAATTAGAAATTTCACACAATATATTAGGGTATATTAGGTTTAATGACAGAGAAGCCTAACACCAGTTGAATGGAACTATTTCATAGAGCTGCTACTGTAGTGCTAATGTAAACTTATGCAGTGTCATTGTACATTACCAGTGGAGACTGAGCTCGGCCAGAAGGTCTCTGATATGGATGCAGCGCAACAGCTTAAGCTGAGAGAGACACAGCATTTCTTCGAGGAGGTCTTCCAGCATGACGTGGATGTGTACCTCTCCTCAGCTCACCTGACAGTCAGAGACTTCCGGAGGCGTGAGTCCAGCTAGAGGAGGTTCCTCAAAGTGCAGACATGCATCCACAACAGTCCATGTACCCATGCATTTATCTCCTTTCTCCTTGTAGCCCCATTGGGCAGCATCTCTTCCATGGAGGTGAATGTGGATAGGTTAGATCAAATGGACCTCATAGATCTTTCTAACCAGGATGCCTTAGATGTGTTCTTCAGCTCTGGAGAAGAAGAGGTATTGGCCTCCTCACTGCCAGGTATTACCCAATAGACACTACACACTGTAGGACAGACAACTGTCACTGTACATGGCAAAGTTACCTGAAAACAGTCTTAGTGTACCTTGTAATTAGAGCTATAAGCCTGTTTACTTATGTACATCAGCAGGCCTCTAACAGTTTACACAACTAAATGCACTTTCCCCACTCATACCAAAACAGTGTCGAACCAGAGGAAACTGGGTTGTGAGCAGGGTCATAGGCCATGGTCAAGTAATAACAGTTGTCTTTTAATAAAACAATGGTGCTTTGGCATTGCAGGGCTAGAACACCAGGGTAGTGTATAGTGGTTGTGTGGATTGGCATCTCATTTAACATGATTCAAACCTTAACATTTCCATCTACCTTGCAGTCCAGGGAAACAACAACCCTGAGATCATCAACACAGGACTCTTTCGCCACGTCCTAGAACGGTTTGATGCAAAGTCTCGCATGTCTTCCACATCTTCTAACTGCTCCTCCGCCAGCCAAAATGCAGAGGACACCGGGGCTGACACGCCGGTTGTCCAATCAGAAGATGAAGAAACGCTTGGAAGCGTAGCCCTGCGGAGTGCCACCCCTACAGGCCAAGAGAGGCACTCGCCTTTACAGTCTACTGTTCCACTGTAACAGAATGTGTTAAATGGCATCTTTACTCACCAATGTCTTCCAATACTGTGACTAGATGTGAACAGTTTTTGACTTGTCCTGTCCAGTGTTTCAGAGCTGGAGATATTGTTTGGACCGCTGAAAAGTGATTTTTCAGAATACATACAAGTATTTATTCTGGCATGACTTACCAGATTTTAGGAGAAAAAAAAAGATTACATTGATAACATGTAATGCATACTTTACTAAGCTTTGTACATGGTATAAAACACTCACAATATACTTAAAGGATGGTTAAAGGATAATCACTGTTGTATTAGGAAATGACAATCCCATGAATATTTTTTAAAAACAGATCTTATGCCAAACGTCAATTGACATTTTCCAAAAGAATAATCAAGCTCTAACTTTTGAATAAAAGGGTTTAAAAATACTTTTCCAATGAAAATTATATTGGCCGCATAACTTTACACATCTTGTAAAGACTAAGATGGTCATCTTATGACGCTTAATCACTATTACAGTAATCTATTCAGTCCCTGCAAAGTATAGCTTCTACGCTATAATTAACAGGCAGTTTTCAGGTTTTGTAAATCCGCACACTGTGTAGGCTACTGCTTAAAATGATAGCTATATAAATCTGCACTAACATTGCACTGTAAATTAGATACATACTTTAGTGACAATGTTATCAGCAAAGAGAAACATAGGAAGTATAGGATTAAAGAACAGAATCAGTGATCAAGGTAATTGCATCTAAAATATTTCTAAGAAAGGCCTTTTTTGATTTCGTATTCCATCGGTCAAACTGAACTTGTGGTTGATATATAGCCATACTGTGCTCTAGTAACTGGACTAGACTGTCCTCTAGAGGCAAAACAATCCTCACACTATGCAATTAAAATTTGTAATTGTGATACATCCATGTATGAAATCACAATGTTTTACTTGTTATAGTAGGGAGCCACATACAACTGGTCTTAAGATCTTTGCCATGCAAGGCCAGTTTCCACAATATAATAACCACGAGTATTTACAGCATCTTAAACTCACATTTTTCATCAAATCGAATGTTTATTTTTGCCTGCTCTTTTCAGGTTCCATGTATGGCTTCCCAGATATTTAGAAAATAAGTGTGTATAACACATTCTTGCTTCAAATAAGAGATAACTTACAACCGCTGGCTGTTTAAAAGCATTTTGAAGGAAAATTGAGCCAAGGCATTCGAAATCTTGAGTTGACCTTTCAGACAAGACATTTATATCCACAAATACATGTTTATCTGCAGACATTCAGGCTTCAACATGTCAATCATTAGTCTTTACTGTGTAATATATAATACATTTGACCTTGAGGCATCACAGATCCAACACATTTAGTCTGTCATTCACTTCTTTATTTACCATTACAAAACCAAGTATGCCCACAATCTAATTTGAAAGAAAATTAAACTAAATTATCCAACTTGTGGGAATTTAAATTTAAGGACTTTTATTTGTCCAGAAAACACTGTACATGACATTTAAATAATGTACATATATATATATAAACTGCCTTCTAGCATATGAACATAAGAGGCATAAACTCAATTCCAATGCCTCTACATTAAGTTATTCAAAGACTAAAGTCAAGAATACATTAAATATTTGCTCTCCCATTACATATTAAGTTCAAAAGCAGAATTTTCCCAATAATTGCTTTGGGATAACATAAAGAAATGCTTTTGTGGGGAGAAAGTGAGAACATTTCTTTGGGGGAACAAAAAAATAAACTGAGTGACTATTCACACAAAATGCTATCTTGGGGTGGGGGGGTTACACCCTCCCACTGCCTATTTTAGGCAGGGGTCTCTGCTCAGTGTTGCTCTGCCCTCTACGTGCACGATAGCCCCTGAATCCCCTTCCCCTGAGGAAGCGCCCTGGGACACCAAATGTCTCAATATTCAACTTTTTCTCCTCTGCCCAAGTAGTTCTCCTAAGAAAAACAAAGTTGCTTGCCTTTTCATAAGGAAATGATACGACCAACGTCAGTGACAATGGTTGACCATGATCCAATATAGTCACCTGGGTTTGAGGTCTGATGAAATGTTGTCAAAGAAGCATTTAGCTTTGTCATAGTACTTCTCCCCTGGACTGTCCTCAACATTACTCTGGTTGTTCAAGCTCTCCAAACCAGAATCTCCCTTCTGTACTTTTACCCCTGCAGAAACAAAGCACGTTTGCTTATCAGCATCATAGGTAGCTGGATTTAAGCATTGGGTGGGCAATTTACCTTCAGTCTCATTGGTAAGAGCACTCTTGATGAACTGAGCATTAGAACTTTCAAAATCAAAATCTGACTCAAACTGCAGGGTTGTAGGCTTTGAATTTTCCACAAGAAGCTGGCCTCTGTTCCGGTTTCTGGGCCTGCGATTTCCTACATGAAAGCAACAAGGAATACAGCCCAGAATCAGACATCCACCCATTAGAAAGCAGAAGATAAAGATTTAATACCTTGTTTTCGTCTTAGTCTCTGGTTCTCATCAGATCCTTGAACTTCAACCACAGCTGTGCTTCTTTGAGGAGATGCCTGACCTACAGATACACATTAGGTCAGATACCATCATTGTGCATGCACGGGGGGGGAAAGATGGGGGAGGGGGGGTCAGAAATCACAATCCACTATAGACCCTCGTTTGCTTACTAGTGGGTACATTCCTCCTTTGAGTCTGTGAGCCATCCTGGCTAGCACCCTGGGAAGAGCGCTGAGCAGGCTGTCTACCAGCCTGCTCGGATGGCAATTGTCCTCTTCTCTGAGCAGCACTGGCCACTGGCACCGTCTGGACAGCCTGCTCTACCATTGGTCCTCTTCTGGTAGACATACCCTGAAAACCAGGGGCTGAAATAAACACATTCAGTATTACTAAAGAGAAGCAGTTAGAACGTGACAGTGACTCCAGAAAGCCTAAATCTAGTCTTGCTCAAGGTGTGGTGGTGTCCGTACCTAAGCCCAGGGCTGCAGCATACTGTTGGTTGAGCACAGAACTGGCAGCCAGCTGGTTGTAAGTGGGCATCATGTCCCTGTATGGACTCCAGCGTGGGTGGTACTGACCAGGCGAGCTGCCAATAGAAGACTAGGAAACATGATTGATGTTACTAGTGAGACTTAATTAGTAGTCTAATTGGCAAGAGCTGCATACCAGGCCAATATCAATATACTCTCCAATCTCCACATACATGCACAATAGCAGGATCAGGCGGAAGCCCATAATGTGGTTTTGGTGGCTCAGATACGGTGATATCCCTGATGTCGCTTCCTCTGAAAATGATGTATTCATAAATTTCATCTTTGGGTGGAAGTGGTCTGTCTGTATGCCGGCCCTCTGTGCCATATGACTTAACTGTTTGAAAATGAAAAAACAGATTCTTAAGTTGCAGCACACTATGCAGTAGGCCTTGTGCAATTAACAAGTTAACTTCACACCAAATATCAACTTACCCTTGGCTAGCGCAATTGTGGACTTTTCAGTGTCTACAGATGACAAAATCCCTTCATAACGAATCTGAGCCTTAGACATCAAACTTATTTTACTGCCAATATAAGGGGTTCCCCCTCCAGCACTCATTTTAGCTATTAAGTTGTAGAGACAATCTTCCACTCCCTACAGACACACCACGAACTCTAACTTCAGTTCACGCGTGCAACAGGTGATTAGTGCCTTTGTAAGATTGCGACACACCCACTCATATCTGTTCCTACCAAACACCCGTGTGAAACCGGGGGGAAATATGGGCGGGGCTGCGCCTTATTTGAATCAACATAAACAAAAACTTAAAACCATTTAGAGGTTAATTTCATACATCACGTTCAATTTGACCCACGGAGAGACCAATACTTTATTAAGTAGGCTACCATGATATTTTCAACGCCCTATTTTTACAAAAATAAAAATGTGTGTGATGAGAAGGCAAACTTAATATACATATTGGCCTATAGCCTTAAGTGATTTATTGAGCATGCAACATGCAAATGTAGATAATCAAAACATGTATATATATAATCACGACTCACTTTTAAGTGAAATGCAGGCCTTAACGTTTATTTAGTATTAAGTATTATTATTGATTTTACGCACGAACCACTACTACGGAACCAGCTCAACAAACTCCTTTTGACAGCATAATACAATTCTATCTATTCAAAAACGAGGGTGTGGCGCCCTCAAAAGCATTTTTGCAGAATAGTCTTGCAGGGCAAAGTACTGCAGCCATCTTGCACAGTACAGCGGGAGCCGTAATGTCCAAAATGTGCACATATAATTTATAGCAAACTTGATTATTGGAAAGCCAAGCGGAACAGAACGCAATTCTGCGATAGATTATGTGTCGTGAGCACGTAAACGTGCCAATTACAATGTAACATTTCGAGCAACTGTTCCCCTGAAATATATCCAACCCGCTGTTGCTGTGTGTATCGCACTTTTCCTAGAATGACAGCTGAAGCCATTGGTAACGCCCTTTAAAATGTGGAAGTAGCCAATCAGAGATGTTTATGATCGCTTACGGGTGACGCTACATATGTTTTGCGCAGGCGCATGTCAACAGTAATACTTAACTTTTTCACAAGCTCGCAGGAGTGCGAAGATGGCGGTAGGCTCTGGCTTACTAGATGAGGTATTCTTGAACCCAGCGGTGAATAAAGCGGTAGTTTGTCGTCTGGCGGGCTCTCTAGAGTTAGATGTGTCGGGCGTGTGGCACGGGAAGCCCCGGGTTTGGCACAAGGTGGCCGTGAAACACATTGCCAGTTCCGGGGCAAGGGGCAGCCCGAACTAAAGTCCAGCTGGTACTGGGACTGGTCAGGACACTGAAGGTACGCTGTACTACCGTACTGTTGTTTTGCGCTTTCTCTTTCCAAGTTTACACGAAAGCAAGCACCCGAGTTGACAGGGAACAGCGGTATATGTGTCATAGTTTCCCCCCCCATCACATGCAAGCCTGTTTCCGCTCCTGAACAAGTTTTAAGCGCAGTGGGATCTCGTTATAACGATCGAGCTCCCCCATGGTTAAGCAATGGACGCATCATCAGCCAGTTTGGACCTACCCACAGGGCACGACCAAGGAAAACCCCCTGTTGCCAGTGATATCCATACTCCTCTTTCCAATCACGAAGGAAAAGCAGACACATTAACATTTCAAACTTTGAATGGAGGCCAAACCATGAATTCCTACAAATCAGGAAGCACTGTCCCTGTCTCGGGTACAGCAATGACAATTATCCCTAGTGACAGCAGTACTGCCGTAGCTGTCCCTGTGGTCACCGACAGAACAGTGTTCTCAACGGGGCTGTCGAACGCGATCATGCACCCGCCGACGAACAGTGTAATCCAGGCGCCATTCATGAACTCTCCGACTGTTGTGGCTTCAACTCATCTTGCGAGTCAGGCAAATGGACCCACCGTGACACTTGTAAGGCCGCCTGTGCAAACAGCGGAGTCGGGTGTAACTTTAAATGGGAACAATAACGCTGGTCAGCCATGTCAGAGCGCGCAAGCCGTTGGCGTGCAAACCCCGCTGGTAAACAACGGCCAGTCGTCCGCCGTAGTGTCTGTCAGCGCTGGCTCGCACATAATCAAGGCAGAGCCGCCTAAAACAATCATACAGTCGGCACAGCAGCCGGTTCTTACATCTGGCGGTATCGGGGCTCCCAGGACTTCAGCACAGACTACTGTAGCCGGTCCATGCAGCAACCGAGCCCAGGCGCCGCAAATGTTGGCGCCAAGACTTCCCCAGAACTCTCCGGGCCAGTCTAATATACAGAACATTCAGCTTCCCCCAGGTAAATGATTAGGAGCTCTTCTAAAAACATTTTTTAGCATCAAACACTTGATTTCCTGCTGTCTGGTGAATAATGATGCACCTTCATCAAGTTATGGGATGTATGATAGTCTGACAAATTACATAAGGACTAGTCACAGTTCAAAGGAGCTGTGACTGGCTTTATAAAACAATTTCCAAATATGATGCTTCACCTTTAGCAAAGCTTCAGCTTTATCTTTTTACATTCCCCCATTAAACAATATAGACATATCTCCCAGTTATAAAATTACTCAAAAGATGTTATAACTGAAATAGCCTTATTGAATATTTTAATTTTCAGAGTATTCTAGTTAAGGCTATGAAGCCAGAGCGAGTTTCAGTTTGTCAGCATCTGTGACTTATGTTGACTGTCCTGCTCATCATACACACCTTTCCCTATGTGTCTACTGTCTAATGGGTCCTTGACTGTCTTCAGGGATGGTGCTGGTCCGCAGCGAGACCGGGCAGCTGCTGATGATTCACCAGCATGCCCTGGCCCAGATGCAGGCACAGGCTCAAGCCCAAGCCCAGGTTCAAGCTCAAGCTCATGCTCAAGCCCAGGTTCAAGCCCAGGTTCAAGCCCAAGCCCAGTGTGCCCTGGTTCCGCGGCCGTCCACCCCAACAAGCATGTCTCCTGGCCTGGTATGTCTGCTTAGACCCTGGCACTACCACAATGTCCTAACGCTCTTATGACATGACGGCGTATTTTTTCACGCCCTCCTAGGGGTTTACAATATGCTATAGCGATCTAGAAACAATGTATTTCTCATATCTTCACGTTCCCAAAATTACAGTTTTTTCCCAGGTTTTTCAGAAAACACAAATAACGAAACTAAATATTGGCTATATTATATATAGGTCATTATACTACAAGGGTCGAATTGAGGATGTAGGCGATTTGATCAGAGGTGGCCAGCATCACAAAGAGATGATTTAGGGCAAAATAATTACAATTCCCCCAAAATTACTTAATATTTTAGGAAGGTGACAATATGATATCCTGTCCCACATCATACCATTTCACCCCCCCCTTCCTTGCTGCTAAGGCCCCAGGGACCCCCATGATGAGCAACATTGGCCAACATGGCTCCCCTGGATCTAGGCCCATCTCTGCCACAGCCACTCTTCACAGACCTCCCTTCCAGGTATAGCCTAGCCAGCTGTCTGTGTCCAGTCCTGCCACGCCATCTGTCTTCTAATACCTCTTTCACACACACAACCATGGCTCACATTACACTGAGACTGGGACTGCTCTTTGTTCTGGTCCAGGCAGAACTACATTTATTTTGTGTTGTTGGTATAAAGTGAGAAAAGTGAGTAGAACTAGTAGGACTCATGATGAATGAGTAGAATAAAACAATAAATAAACAGGGAAAGAGTTGCCATTCACACTTGATTTTAGCCAAATACACACATACAATGTAATAAATGGTACCAATGCATTTTTAAAAACAAATGTTAATGAATGTTAAATTGTCTGGAATAAGTGAAACATTTGGATATACATCGTTATATTTAATTAAATAGAATTATCCTTATTTTTTATTATATTGCCCCAATTTAAAATAATGAGTATTTAATATTTCACAGCATTTGTGCACAATACAAATGCATATTTTGAAGGAAAAAAAAAAATCCCAAGAAACCCCCCAGAAGCATCCAGTGATTCCTCAAAGGGCCTGTCTCTATCTTTAGGACCACTGCTCTCTACAGAATTGATGGTTGTCATGGTAAAACCTTAATAAGAGAACATACACCCCTCCACGGTGAATACATCCACACTGTTGAGACCTACGTCTCGTGCAAGCACAGTAACAGCGCTTTAATATCATCCCTCTCGTAGTGTTCAGCTGTTTTACCAGCAGGCACGACCCCCAGGACAGTCACCCAGTCAGTGGGGACCACTGTTACCCCAGTAACGCCAAGCAGTGTGAGTTGCCCAAGGGTCAGACAGGGTTGGGTCGATCTGCCTATGGTGCAGCATACTGCACTCGTGCCATAACTAGACAGCACATGCTGATCCAACCGTCCAGCTCTGTGCAGGGCTCTCGTGTGTATGTGTTGTGTAGCGGTGGTGTAGAGCTGTTCCGCAGCCCGGTCTCACCGTCTGAATGCTGTTTGGTGTCACCGAAGGAGACGATGGAGAACGTGAAGAAGTGCAAGAACTTCCTGTCCACCTTGATCAAGCTGGTGTCCGGCGGCAAGCAGTCGACGGAGACGGCGTCTAACGTGAGGGAGCTGGTCAGAAACCTGCTGGTGAGCATCACCCATTTACTCCACGAGACAGACAGGGGGGATGATTGACAGAGAGGGGGATGAGTTAGGTATTGGAGAGAGGGAGAGAGAGAGAGGGTGCAGGTGATCTGAGCTGGAAAAGCTGCTGAGAAGTAACGTATTGTGTAGTTGCATGGATATACAAGTATCTTCAGCATTAAACGCAGCACTGTTCATATAGCAAGGACCAGACAACACCTAAGTCTTGACAATCATTTACTAGATGATGGGGGGCTCTATGGGTATGCTGCTCTCAGAACTCCCTCCTCTCGATTTCAAATGTTCTCCTATATAGCCCTAATGGTAAACCTCTCTAATGAACTCAATGACTTTCCAATCACAGTCCCGATTCGGTAATTTTGGTGGCAAATACAGTAAGGACAAGGTTATCGTTATTATCCCAGAAGGGCAATGTTTGTTACAGTAAGTAACCGGTTAGTCAATCAATTCAAGGTGAAACCGCTATGAGGAGACGTTGGGGGCCGTTGGGGGCACATCTTCTGGATGTGCTACTAGCACATATTATCTGGTGGAACAATCACTGGTGTTCAGCTAGAAACCAGCTTAGTCTAAATGGAAAGGCTTTCATGATTGGGCAGTTGGCTCAATCATTATTAGAACCTCAGTCGTTGACAAATAGCGGCCAAGAGTGGTGCTAATGATCTGTTCCAGCTCCTACACTTGTGTCTGTCACTTCACCAGGAAGGCAAGCTGGAAGCGGAGGACTTCACTAGTAGACTGTACAGAGAGCTGAACTCTTCACCGCAGCCTTACCTTGTGCCTTTCCTTAAGGTAACTATTCACATTAGCTTGTGTTTTCCCCAGGCTTGTTACACATGCACTATAAACTGCTCATGACGCTGCCTCACACATCAAAATGCATTGTAGTTGTGAGCGGTGTTCGCCACTTTGTTTATGTTACTATTCACGGAGCCAGGGCTGTGTAGAAGTACCAAATAATGTTTTCAACACGCACAGACAACGGTAAGCTAGTGAAATGCGAGGAGATATTTGTTGAATTTGCGTTAGCTTAAATTTAGCTTGCAATGGCTGACTTCACCTTTAACTGTCACCTTGTCTGTGTGTCCTGTAGAGGAGCCTGCCTGCCCTGAGGCAGCTCACCCCAGACTCGGCTGCCTTCATCCAGCAGAGCCAGCTGCCCCAGGCGACCCCTGCCCCAGCCACCACCAACACGGTGGTCCTGGGTCGTCCAGGCCTGCGCCTCCCCACCCCAGTCATCAGGCCCCACATCCAGTCTGGCGTCTACAATCCAGGGCTGGCACCCCAAGTGGTGAGTCCACCCTAACAGGGCAGCTCTCATCCTTATCAGGTGAGTTCTGGATACCTCTAGTCTCGCAGAGCCAACCTTTACTTCCATAACATCTGGGACTGACATAATGACACAGCGGCTGGCTAACTGCATCAAGACCCGCCTACTAGTCAATAGAGCTATTTTGATTGGCATGCACGACGGCCATCTGAGTAACTCAGTGGTAAAGTCGGACGTTAAACTTCCATTTAGGAATTTGTTTGAAAACTAAATGACAGGACTACCTGTGTACAGGTTATGTAAATCTGTAAAATGTGTAAGATATGGTTATTGCTTAAAATAAATAAAACATTTTCTATTCCTGCTGAAAAATGAAATCAGCATCTCCATAAAGCTCAACGTTAACAGGCAATGGAATTGTTAACAGCCAATAAAAACCGACAGTATAATTTCCCATAAGACGACTTTGACCTTAAATGGGTCGTCGATGTATAAGACGTTCAGCACACAGTTGCTTATGTGACGTAGTGCTAATGCACGGAAGAGGCTGAGACAAAGAAACCTCTGACAAATATGTGAGATGAACACAATATTGCGGTCGGTGCTTTACCCTGGTTTACCATGTTGTGTGAGTCTGCAAATCGTTGTAAACAGATGTCACAGAGAAACACACAGTGGTAAGCAAAACTGTCGGTTTTGGCTTTCTCTCCTCTCTGCCCCCTTCCAGTGTTAGACAACATGTTTAAAGTTTTGTAAATTACTTTGTGTGAATAGCAATCGAGTGGGACCTTTGACCTTTCATTAATTCAGACACTTCAAACTCAGCAGCAAGGAGGCATGTTGAGACCTCCGGTTCCCCTGGCGACGACCCCCATGGTGGCCCTCAGGAGCCAGTCTCCTGCACGCATGGTGATTGGGCAGCAGCAGGTGCAGGTCAAACAGCATGCAGGTGTGGAGAGAGAGAGCGTCAACAGGCATGCTTGATGGATACGTAGTAGAGGGCATAGTTGGAGTGCATGCGGTCACGCTGTCTGCCATGTGTCCTTTCCAACAGTCTCCATGCTGAGGCCCTCTATGCCTCCTGCACTGAAGAACAAGCTGAAGGAAGCTGGTGGCTCCTTCAGGTAAGTATAGGGAAGATATTTCTTCATATAAACATTTCTAATACCATCAATACATAGATGTTAAAAATACCACACAGTTTGTACAGTACAATCGAATGATTTAGATTTGTAACCAGATGGTCACCAGGGGGCACTATACTACAATTTAGGACACAATCCTAACACCTATGCTCACATTTCCAGTACCCTAAGCTCATATCACTGGCTTTGTATAGGCACTGCTATGGTTAAATGTGTCAGCTAGTGTCCTGGTGATTGGCTGCAATGAGAACATGTTTACGGTGACATGCCATGTATCTTTTTGTGAATCATTTCTACATTCAACTGTTGTAACCTACTGTTGAGAATGTGTCGTTGATAACATTCTACATTTATCTGTTATTTACATTTGCTGCATTATTTATTTCAGCCCCTTTCAGTTGAATGCAACAAAATATCAAACGTGTGTGTGTGTGTGTGCATGCATACGTATGCGCGTGTGTGTCCAGGGATGATGATGACATCAATGACGTGGCCGCCATGGCGGGAGTCAATATGTCTGAAGAAAGTGCCCGTATCCTAGCAACCAACTCTGAGCTGGTGGGCGTGGTCACCCGCTCCTGTAAGGATGAGGCGTTTCTCTCCTCCTCAGCGCTACAGAGGAGGATTCTAGAGATCGGTGAGACACACACACACGCACACGCATACACACACACACACACACACACAAATGTTCACCTCTAATGGGTCATTCAATTGAATCTAAATTCAAGTTAAACCAGTTTATAGGCCCAGGAATACGATCTAATGCATGGCCTCGAGCAACGCCAAGTATATTTAATTTTGTTCTGCAGACGCGTAAAATATACTTGGCCCTTAACTTGATTAAATATCCACATATATTCCTGCTTGCTCTGATGGTTCAATAACTATTACAGTATTAATAAAGTGTAGAGTATTTGAAGAGTTCAGATGCACAAACCTCTTAAGTCGGACATTTTTAAATTGGCAATATTAAATAAGTAGTCAAATTTTTGGAAGATATTCATTTGTATTCTGTGACCAACAATCTTGTAATTGTAATAAAGGTGAAAGTATTGAATCCAAATATAGAAGCCTAATAAATAATGCTGTTTTAAGTTGCTTGTTGCTACTTCTGTTTTTCCAGATGGACTTAGAGGTTTTTGTATATGATCTCTTCATTTATTATCCCTGAGTGGCAATTCATTTGAAAGGTATATGTATATATTTACAGTATATGCACTGCACAAATTAAACTGTTAGCAATTGTACTGTATGCATTATGGGACTTGGATTATCTTTAGTCCTAGACTAACAGCTGTTTACGTGTATGCAGTGTAGTAAAGGATATCATGTAAAGCCCTTAGAAAGATTGACTGTATAGCTTGCCTCAAGATAACAGCCTCTATTCTGGCATTCATGGAGTTTGAAGCAGGAACCCCCTCCTCTTACACTCACAGATGTATTTCAAGGAATGTCCCTATATTTAATGATAGTTTATTTTTATTTTTTACCTATTAGGCTGTTTCAATAAAAATCTTTATGACATCTAGTTTTTCCTGTGAATGTTGTTTCACAAGATTTGTCAGCACATTGCAGCTGTCATTGGTTTTACTACAAACATTGATTTCACCTGGAATGTAAACAATGGAATGGTTCATTAAATGCAACACAAAAGTCAATATTTTATCCTGAATTAGTGTGTGGACATACTGAGGTAAGAATGTTACACACTCAGTGCTGTTACAAATTCATAGATTTTGATAGCTTTAGTGTCACTTTAAGTCAGTCACTACACCAGAGCACCATCTGAAGCAATAAAAATAATAAAATTGATTAATAAAGTGAATGTACAGTAGTGGTCTTGAAGTTGTATCGGGGTGTGTCCTCTTCCCATGAAAACAGGTTGTCCAGTATCTATTACTATTTCTGAGTAAAGCACAGTTAATTGCTCTCTTAATAAATCATTCTATATCAATAAAGATTGATGTAGACGTCTGGTCTGCAGGGAAGAGGTTTGGCGTGACAGAGCTGGGGGTGGAGGTCATGACCATTGTATCTCACGCCACCCAGCAGCGTCTCCAGAACCTTGTGGAGAAAGTGTCTCAGGTGGCCAAGCAGAGGAGCGTTAACTTCAAGGTTTGTTCAAAGACGGAATGTGATGCTTTCATATGAATACATGTCCAAGTCATTGCTATGAGAGATGGAGAGATAATAAAATAATAATTTGGCCTACTGGCAGTTCATGAAATCCTTTCCATATGTCATTATGTTTATATAAAAATAGCACAAGTGTAGAACAGAGAATTGCTGACTAGAGTATTACCAAGGGTGTTGAGTAGGATTTGCCTTCACCAACTTCTTCCAACATATTTATGCATTGGTCTATGCAGTTCATATAGATGGGTTAGATAATTTCCCACTGACTTGCAGTCTTGTCAGAATGACCTAACTAGCTAAATGACCACATTCTTCCAACTTCTTCTGAATGCTTCAGGTGTCTTGTCATGTTGTCTTGTTACATATTCTCCTTCATCCTCTGTGCAAATACAGTACTGTATATCACATTAATACTGCCCCCTGTTGGTAGGAGGAGAGCTGCTATGAGCAGAGCAGTGACGTGCGTGCCCAGCTCAAGTTCTTTGAACAGCTGGATCAGCTGGAGAAACAGAGGAAAGAGGACCAGGAGAGGGAGATCCTGTTGAAGGCAGCTAAGGTAGCTCCTAAAGGCCTGGGCCCGTATTCACAAAGCATTTAATCACCGACAAAAGTACTCCTAAATTGCACTAAAAGTGATCTCCTAAATTCTATTCACAAAGCTGCTGAGACCAAAGTTTACTAAGGAATTTACAGAACTCTTCAGCTAAGAAAGTTATTTAAAGGTTGAAATAACAGGTTGACCCTGTTGCTATGGATGAATGCGTGTTAATGAACAATGATTGGGTCTGTCAGTGAGTTCATGGGCTTTGCCAACCCTATCAAAAATAGCAGTTGGCTTCATTGGCAGCTACAATCCTTTTTAAACAATACATCTAGATGTTAAGCTCATTCAATGCTAACTAGGCCTAAGTGTTTCTGGTGTAGCTGGCATCCCATTCTGACTTTTCTGTTCTCCCCAGTCCCGAGCTCGGCAAGAAGACCCAGAGCAGCTGCGTCTGAAACAGAAGGCTAAAGAGGTAGGGCCATAGACTGTATCAATATATGGATCCTCCACAGGTTTTCTGAACAACAGGTTTGGCATCGCCATCTTTGCAGTCCTTTACTCTGCCTTACATCTCACTGCTGTCCATAATAATCAGTTACATGCATGGCTTTATTATCAACTGATGTGTTATATAAAACTACACTCCCATACAGTTGGTATGAGCAGGGAAAACTAGATAAAAACACCAATAGTTTTGTTTTAACCAGGCTGTAAACATGTATACAGCAGTGGTGGGCCGTCAGGGCCAGCAAGGCCTTCTCTGCTGGCCTAACAAAAATAATGATCATAATATGATAAAAATGAATTTAATTTTGAATTTACTTTCCCTAAATATATAAAAATATTATACAAATTATACATATTCTTTTCATGTTCGTGTAGTTTTTAAGTTATAGTTTCCAATCAGAATTCAGCTAGCTTGTGTTGCCAGGTTGTATGAAATCTGCCTGACGCCTTCAGAATCAACAATGCTGGCGTCTGTGCATTGTAAGTGAACGGGCACATACAGTTGATAGACAGTTGCGATAGCTAATCAGATCACGAGTTGTTGACAGTAGGCTACCTAGCTGGCGTCACGTTGTGATTGGATCCTCACCGTCGTAAAACAACAAGGAGAAGGAGGATCAGCCTACTCACTTGTGAGTTGAACACAGATCAACCGAGCTGCACCCGGTTAGCAGAGAGAGAAATCTAATATATCTACTCGCTTTTTTAACCCACAATGATCGAAGGAGTGCAAAACATTGATTTGCACATTGATTTGCAAACAAATCAACCATTTGCACGTCTTCGGTCATCTTGTTGGTGTCTCTCTGATATTAAACTGTGATTTTGCTATTTAGTTATCTTGCTAAAGCTTGCCTGTATTCTATGTGGACTCAGTTAATTTTAAATACCCTTTTATTTATTTATTTTGACAGTACTACTTAGATATGTTTTAATTGCTGGTGCGGGTTTATTGATTTTTAAATGTGCTGGAAAATGGCCCGTTTTGTACACAATTGAGGTGATGCAAAGTAGTGCGTAAGGGTGTTTCTGTATACTATTTCTCCAGCCGTGGTCTCGTGGTGTCATAAATTAATGTATTAAGAGGTATTTATTGAAGTCGGACTAAGTAGGACATCAGTGAAGGCCTAGGTGTTTAATGCACGGTCAGCCACTGGTATACATTTGCTGTAGTTAGAAATTGGGGATCGACTACCTTTTGGAGCCAGCCTCAAGTGGCCATTCACGGAACTGCATATCTTGGCATTTCTGCATTTGATTAATTTCTCAGCAGCCACAGAGGTTCCAGCTTTGGTGGGACCCAAGCATATGGTGTGCGTGTGTTTGTGTGTGTTTTCAGATGCAGCAGCAGGAGTTGGCTCAGATGAGACAGAGGGAAGCCAACATGACTGCACTGGCAGCCATTGGTCCCAGGAAGAAGAGGAAGGTTCTGGATCCTCCATCTTCATCTGCTGCAGCTGAGGTGACAAGAACTACAACACAGTAACTTTAAATCAAGGCCATCTATTCAACACATTATTCAATACAATTATTAACCCAGGTGCATGTAAAACTATAGGTGTTGTATAGAATATTATACATTTAACTTCCGCAGGCATGTTTTAGACTCCTTGGTCAACGTAGTAAACAATTTCTTGTGATAGTGGATGAGCGTATATCTTTGTCTTTATATGGTTTGTTATTGGGATCATTTACTGGTAGATTACATTTGTTTCTGATCAATTATTGAAATGCAAATGTACTGTTTAGAATAGATTAGTGCATGTGCCTATAAAAATACAACAATGCAACAAGTTTTTTTCTTTTCATTTTACAAATATCAGCATAAACGACAACAGGAGAGCAATAGGATTCACACATCGTCACTTAATTACAACATTCAGCGCTGCTGTGAAAATAGTAAAATCAGACCAGATGAAATACACCAATAGGCCTAAACAAAAAATATTTAACTCAAATATATGCTGCTTTGACTGATGTTAGCATCCAGAAAGATAGTACAGGCAAGTATGGGGTTCAGCCCCAACTACTAGGTATTAGGGCACAAGCCTCCGGAAAATATCGTAGGTTATGTGAAAGGATTTAAAGAGCGTCTGTAGGCTGGATGTCAAAGTAAAACGTGGTGACTCCCAAACCAAGATTGAAAGTGATGAGAGCATCTTGTTTTTCAGTCTAGCCATGCTCCTTTTGTTTATTCAGATGGATTGTATTGTAACCTAACCCACAGTAAATTACTTGTGGAACCGCACCTTTAGGTCTCAGTGTCTCCCTTGGTTACAGCACTACGAGGCAGGTTGTAGCAAAATAAATAGCAAATAGTGTATTCTAGTGAAAATCCAATTACATTCTAATGAATAAAAACAAAATGAAAACACACATTGAATCCTCCAGCTTAGAGTGCCAATGACTGGCTGTAAGCAGGGCTGGTTGATACACTCCCATTCAGCAAACAAGCAAAATAATAATAATAATGACAATAATACTAATAACTGATCGGTCAACATTCTTTTTGTTGGATAAAGGTGCATAGTTTTGTTTTTATAGCACTATTTTTGCCTTGCTAGATAAGTAAATAATAAATAAAGTAATTCATTAATTAATAAATAAGTGAATTACAAGCAAAATAATAATACTAATAATTGATCGGTCAACATTTTTTTGGTTGGATAAAGGTGTATTATTTCTGCCTTGCTAGATATGTAAATAAGTGAATTACAATCAAAATAATAATACTAATAACTGATCGGTCAACATTCTTTTGGTTGGATAAAGATGGATTATTTCTGCCTTGCTAGATAAGTAAATAAATAAGTGAATTACAAGCAAAATAATAATACTAATAACTGATCGGTCAACATTCTTTTGGTTGGATAAAGGTGGATTATTTCTGCCTTGCTAGATAAGTAAATAAATAAGTGAATTACAAGCAAAATAATAATACTAATAACTGATCGGTCAACATTCTTTTGGTTGGATAAAGGTGGATTATTTCTGCCTTGCTAGATAAGTAAATAATAAATAAATAAAAGTGAATTATCTGTATTGACCACTTATAACACCAGCGCCCTCTGCCTCTCTTCCTGTGCATCAGCAGGGCTCGGGGGCCAGCTCGTCTCTCTCAGGCAGCACCAGTTCATCTGGATCACGGCTCACCAGGCAGCGCATCACACGCGTCAACCTCAAGGATCTGCTCTTTTGTCTGGAGAACGAGAGGTCCTCCACTCACTCCCACGTCCTCTACAAGGGCTTCCTCAAGTAGGTTGGCATCTGCAGCAAGAGAGGGGGAGAGAGAGAGACAGTTCAAGAGAGAGGGAGACTGTTTTGTACTTGTTCTTGGGCATGACTAGTGATTTCATGTCTTCAGGTGTGCCCAGCTGTTTTAAGAGCAGGCAGCCATATGAGAGGGTCTGTTTAAGGTACAAGTATACATTGTAAATGAATGCAGTCAGATTTAATTTAGGAATGTCTTTATTTGAAAAAAAAAAAAAAAAAAGTAATAA
The DNA here is from genome assembly GCA_026546735.1 of Forbesichthys agassizii. Classification (NCBI taxonomy): domain Eukaryota; kingdom Metazoa; phylum Chordata; class Actinopteri; order Percopsiformes; family Amblyopsidae; genus Forbesichthys; species Forbesichthys agassizii. Next base: position 2,117 of record JAODLL010014332.1, on the reverse strand, counting down.
TAAATGGGGAATAAAAGTTCTACCTGCTAATTATGCTGATCAGTTAGTTTTCTCAACTGATTTTTAATTTCGGTTGGACTCCAAACTGTGTAATCTACTGAGTTGCCTTGCTTTATATCTGATTAATAAGCCATATAGCCGCCCGCTGTAGATTTTAATCATCAAAGCAATTAATCTGTGTCCGAATTCCTTAGTATGTATTAAATAGTTACAGTACCAAACTTTACATTTTACTACATATGTACCGGTAGTATTCAGTAGTATGTAGGATATAGATGCCTTATACTTGGCTGACTGTCACTATCCCAGTAGAAGGAACTGTTTTTAGGTATCGAGGAAGCATTTTTCTCATCCTCTAAAAGACAAAAACATCAAGATGTAAAGAATTATGTGTGTAACATATTAGCGTGCATTGGATGCACACTATTATACACTTTATTACCTACTAGCACAGATGCTGATTTTGTTTTTATGATACACTGTACTGTAATATGCATATATTCAAACTGTATACCATTAGTACGTACTGTGGAGAATTAGGACACAATGCTTGTCTGTCTAATCTCCTAATACTTGGCTTGATTTCAAAATTAACATATTTATTTGTTGAAGTTTAAACTTAAAGTTGTTTTCAGTTATTTATTTGATTACATGTGTGAGACGGCATTACATTTGACTGTAGCATTTTCCTTTTTTCTTTTTCAATATATATTTTTCAAGAATTATTTAGAGGTTGAAGTAATATAAACAGGAATGCTATACCAAAAGTAAATAGACCTGATTTTAAAGAGAATATTTTTCCCTAGCTGCCTATCCAACATGCATTTTTCAATCTTTTGATATAATATTTATAGTGTCTACAGACTGTTTCTCTCTGCTTCTATTTTAATGTAGGCCTACTACTGGGAAGCCTTTAGCTTTTGCAATGACTTTACAATTTTTTAAATATGTACTTGTATATTTGTAAATTGTAAACTTAAAGATTGACACAAGTTTTGTAGAGAATGAAGTAATTTACCCAGAAATTGTAAGGTAAAAAAATTACAATCTTTATATATTGAAATGTTTAAATAAATTGTAATGTGATTATGTTTTTACAATAACTTATGTTTGGTTTGTTTTTTTTACAGTGCACTAGGGGGCAGTGCTAGTTCATTATTTAGACGAGTTTGAAATGCAGGGCCATGTGCTTTGATCCAACACTTGGTAAACAGAATTACATTTGAACTCTTCAACTCAGCTTGTAGATAATTGAATAAACCAACATCTGTATGACTGCATGAGCCTCAAAGCCCTGCAGAAACACGACGGACACCGCTGATAAGCCGAACGCATCACAAACACACCCACACGCAGAGCACTGTGATGAATTATCTTGTTCAAGTCCGTCGCTACTATTATCCAAACACCAAACTCCGTAACAGCTGCCAGATCAGATGCTGTGATTTACAGCACAACTGTTTGGTGGTAATAATTAGGCCATTCTGTCTCTGAGACAGTAGCCGGATGTTTCAGTGATTGGGAGCAGCTTTTGTTTGAATGGAAAATGATTAGGAACAATGAGAGGGTGGATGCAGCAGTAGTCTACATTTGTGTTTATTTTGTCATCGTCGGGGGCGGTATCTCATCCCTAGCTTAACTTTTTAAACATTCTCACCCAGAATGCTCCTGCACACTATATCTAGAATTAAGCATTCAATTGATCAGGGAATTCATATTGTTTAATCTTTGACTGTTACTCTAGTAAAGTTAGGTAATGTAGCAGACACTTTCAAGAGAAGAGCCTTACAGTGAGTTGCCTGCAGTTAAGCATTTGTGATAGGGGTCAGGCATCAATAATGCTTTACATGTAGGTTGAAATTGAACGCAGGTCCTTTTAGACTGGAAATGGAGTCTCACCCCACTAAACCTGTCACAGGTGTATGTTAACACTAAGACGTCTTTTGCATTCCACAACACACTTGTGTTTCCATGTTTGAAACAGAAACAGCCCTATATCACAGGCAGCCCCCTGGTTGACAGCTGTTCATAGGCTCTGTATTGGGTGGGGGGGGGGGGGGGGGGGGGGGGGGGGGGGGGGGGGGGGGGGGGGGGGGGGGGGGGGGGGGGGGGGGGGG
>JAODLL010014321.1:0-28409 GCA_026546735.1 Forbesichthys agassizii | reverse complement strand
TATATATATCTATTCTTTAATTTTATATATATATATATATATATATATATATATATATATATATATATATATATATTATATAATGGAACATCAGGTAATCCCAACCCTAAACAGATAGGCATCAGAAAATGTACGCCATATAGAGCCTGTTACAGTAAATGTGTGTTACAGAGCTGTGTGTTATAGTGCATTGTGGCAACTGCTGAATCACATTGTTAAATCTGACACGTGGATTACCTGATAATGGGCCATAACCTGTCTTAATTAGACTGACATTTTTCACAAATCGCTCAAGCCTCTGTAATTGCTCATCATCGGTAATTGTTATATTCAAGTGAATTAAAATGACCGTTCTGCATATAGCATTGTATTTATCTGCCCCGAGAGCATTATGTACCCATGTCTATTTAATGTCTTATCGACTGTATCAATAATGTTTTTTTTATTCCATATTTTACTCAACTGAATGAAAGTCGCTAGACTAGGAGGATAGGATTCATGTAGTTATTCACAGCTATTAAGATACATTAGCATAAGACAGCAATATCACTGGCAGTGTGCTTGTAATGTGTGTGGGCCATTAGAAATAGTCATCATCTCCTAATGGGATTTTGGGGTTTCTTTATAGCATCGTTGTCTCTTCCTAATGCCTTCTCATTCTCTCTCTGCCAGCTTGTTTTCTGCTTTTCGTTGCTTCTACTTTCTCCACTTAATTTTCTCATGTTTTTACAATCAGCATAACCATTTAAATGTTTTTTTCTTCAAAAAAGAAACCCTCAGAGTGAGATCATACCTGTTTATCTATCATGTCATTACAGGCTAATAGGGCCATGTCTGTTGAACTGAACGTTCTTCTGGATTAAAGCTAAAGCTATAGCTACTTAAAGCTAGTGTGGACATGGGGTAGTTTAGGTTGTTTTTAAAGGTTCTATTCATAGTTTTCAGTCACGTGACCTGCGCCATCAGCTGGCGGGCAAAACAATAGATTAAAATGGCGGCTCACACCAGTCTACCCATAGAGACGCCGCAAAAACCAGTACATTTCCTATCCGTAGATCATTTGGATCACCTCTCAAACAGAGAAAAACACAAATATGCACACAAACTACAGGTTTTGGGCACTTGCGATCCATATACAGCACCCACTGCCGTATTTCAGAAATTAAAAACCGCCAGGTCGATGCCAGAGCTCGACTTCGGTGATGTTTACATTTACCTACCGTAGTGGAAAATCCCTCACCTTATACTGCTGCCAAGATGAAACAGTTACATGTATTTTCGATCTGGATGGGTTAATTATGCTGCCGTTTGGGGGGTGAAGTACATTAATTTTCACTTATTCCAAACTCAATTTTTAAAAAAAGATATTCGGATGATGTGTAAAAAAAGAAGCATATACGGTAACGTAACAGACACAGTAGTGTGTGTTCCTGTTTTTATTCGTTCTTTCGTATACACATGCAAAAATGGTTTATCAGTCTAAACACAATGTTAAGATATTGTATTTGTATTATATTCTGTTGAATAAAGTGTACAAGTTTTTTTTATTTCATTTTGAGTTTATTTGCATATTTTATCTTAACGGTACGATACAGGGAGCTAACTTGAACTCAATAGCAAGTTGGTCGCCTCGATACACTACAACAAAACCATGTCAAATCCATCACAAAGATGGGATTTTTGACTAAAAAATATGATAGATTAATATACCTATACACTTGTGTTAGTGTTAGCTTACCTTTGATTAAATTATTTCTGAAAGGTACGTGTATACCAAGGTACGTGTGTGCAATGTTTTGCCTTTCCCGGGGACAGAGACCATAATCTCCTTCTCTGAGTTTTCTTTTTCTGATGGAATTCTATTGAAACACATCCCAGGGATGTATCCTCGTCGGCTAGTGCATCCGATAGCACAACAACTATACGGCATTTTGCCCAAACAAAAGTAACCATGTATAATTTGTTTCCTATTACTTGGCGGGCAGCAGGAAATAACTAGGAAATAACGTTGTTTTGCCCTCCAAGTGTTTCCCCTGAGTACGTGACATCACGTGAAAACTATGAATACCAGGGACATGGCTGCCGCCGACAGTATTGCCAGTATTGCCCTGGCAATACTACTTCTCAAACCAGTATTGCCTGGCAATACTTCTTTTTCGTAGACCATATGACGTTTATTTTATTGAGAAGAATTGAGTCAACTGTAATAAAATCATATTTTCCGAAGCTAAGAATCTGATCACTTCTACTGCGTTTCATGAAAACATTCTACTTTATCAAGTACAACACTTTGTGCCACTGTTGTCGAGCCATTGTTGTCGAGCCTTTGCCACATTATGAAAATTTCACAAGCCTTCCATTGGCCATTCTTGAAGGGAAGCGGTGGCAGTGACTGACAGGGGAACAGCGAGTAGCCCCCAAAAGAGTTTGCGGCTCTTCCCATTCAGATAGATCAATGGATCGTAGTTAGACTTCAAACCACAGCTGATGTGTAGAAACAAACAAATGTATTTTTTAAAAGTTAATTTCAACATATTATTACTTGACATTTAAGCCATATCCATTTGAATCATGGAGATACGTCTCCCACGATATTTAGAACAGCCCCCAATAAAAAGGCACACATTTTTTCATAAAAATTCACTAGAATTCTGAAAAAAAAGTGTTTAGTGCTAAAAATGTCCTGGGGGAGGTTCCCCAGTCCCCCCGCTCGATATATGTTCAAATGAAATCTAAGTCTATGCATACTGTTGTGCCCAAGCCTTCTATGGAAACCTGTTAATGTAACCTACATGTAGGCCTATGGGCTATGATTCATTATTACAATGATAACATATATCACATTAAAACACACAACCTGTTCATGTAGCCCACATGTAGGCCTATGGGCTATGATTCAATTTTACAATAATAACATATGTCACATTAAAACACACAACCTGTTAATGTAGCCTACTATGATTCATTATTACAATGATAACATATATCACATTAAAACACACAACCTGTTAATGTAGCCTACATGTAGGCCTATGGGCTATGATTCATTATTACAATGATAACATATTTCAAATTAAAACACACAACCTGTTAATGTAGCCTACATATAGGCCTATAGGCTATGACTCATTATTACAGTGTAGCTCTTAGCTTTTGTTAAGTTTAAGCATAAACTTTTTTTTTTTAATGCTAAATTACAGTAAATCGCTAAATCCCTGCAATCACCAAACTCAGACTTCCTGGCAGTGCAGCTCTTTGGGAACTGGTGCAGGATAGTCCCAGCATCTTCCGTCCATTAGCACTACGTCACATAAACAACTCTGTGCTGGTGATTGTCTGATACATTATACTTAGATCCACAGTACATATGGCAGTGTGGATTTTCATTGGCTGTTAACATTGTCATACACGATTGTATCTCTGTAATTCCAGTGCAATGTTGCAGTGCTTTATTACCTAATTTAAGTTTTCCCATTTATTTGAACCTGTAACTGTAGTTTAAGTAACAGCCAGAGTTGTTACTTTTCCCAACCAATGTAGCAAGTTTAACATCCGACATTGAGTTGTGTAGTTGGTCGTCATGCATGTCAATCAAAATACCTCTCCTGTCAAGTAGGCGGGTCTTGACGCAGTTAACCGGCGCTGTGTCCCAGAGTTTACGCAGGTAAAGGCTGTCTCTGCGAGACTATAGGTGGAGGGAGTGGAGTGGTAAGCAGCAGCAGGAAAAGAGAAAGGCTTTCAGCAGTGGAAGGCTTACTCTCATAGGCCTCCCACTGTATGCAGAGGTACTGGACAGCTCATCTTCTCAGCGCGATCACGCTCAATGAAAGACAGTAAGAGTGATCTGGGGGGTTTTAGCGTGATGGATAAAGAAAGGATGAGAACCACTCAGACAGTCAGGATAACGCTTGCAGAGATTCTAGTGGACCCTGTTCCCCAAGTCTTCCCTTCCCAGCCTAGAGAGTTGACCTATATCAGGACAGCGGAAGCCAGAAGATGCATGCTATACTAGGCTATTGTGATTATATGATACAGCAGATAGTTACAGCCAACAGTGTTATTAATAGTTTTTATTATTTGGAATGTATGGGTCTTGCTCAAGGATCGTTTTAATTTTGTCTATCCTTTACCTAAACAAACTTTCAGACTGACGGGCTATCCTATCAGTCAACCCAACCTGTTGCATGGCTAGAGTAGCGGCTGACTGGTACTCTATCCAGATTGATTATGCTGAGAGAGGATGTCATGAAAAGAAGAGCAAAACAGAATTGGAGATATTTACTTATTTACTTACAGACTAGTTCACACACGAAACACCTTCGGCATCATGTGGGACATGCATTTATGTGTTTTGTATTGTGGTGTGTGCGTGTGTACATGCACACACAAGCACATTAACTTACAGTATAAGCACACACACACACACACACAGAGAGAGTACATTTCTTGTCTTTACACAGACCCACACACACACAGCCTCCCAGCACACTGTGTGTCCTGCTGAGCCTGTGTCAGGCGTGACTGACAGCGTGACAGGGGACTTGGTTATGAGTCACGGCTGGACTGGTGGCCTCACAGCTGGGTAGCTCCGGCATCACACCTGGGTACCCACACAGAGAGAGGGAAGGGGGGGGGGGTGGCTCAGACAGAGAGACAGGCGTTTGCATGGAGGTCCACGTGAAGAGGGTGCATGATTTTCCCATGCAGGCCACTGAATATGGATGTGGAACGGACTGACTTAAGTGGCTCGTAAGGTGAAGCTGGTCTAATAGAACGATATTAGTAGTCGGTACGCACGCACGCACGCACGCGCCACCTTTCAAAATTAAATCTGCTGCTCACAAGCGAAAGACACAAAAAGGACACAGCAGGAAAGTCTGTTTGAGGACGGATTTAATCAGAAACCGGGGAGCTGTTGGCAGAGATGTATTCAAATTGTACCGTGGATTTGTGGGATTAGGGAAATGTTCAGTAAATCTTGTCTGTAATGACAAGGCGACCCGCTCAGAGGGTGAATCCAGCTCTATAGCCGACGGTCAACAAATAGCAGACACTGGTATGGTCTCCCTGATGCATTCTGTGTGTTTACATGTGAGTATAGAGGGCTTCCTTTTCTTAAGGCATTGTTGATTCAACTGGTCCCCAATGAAGGATAGCATGTCATAGCCGCACACACACACACACACACACACACACACACACACACACACAGCAATTATTCTGAAAGTAAAAAGCTACGGAGAAAATGTCAACGTAGAAGTTTAGCAGGTGTTTCTTTTTCAGCTGCCTTAAGGGTGTCATTCTGTAGAACGCTTGTTGATATTTGAATTCTGAAACACCTCTCTCTTCAATGCCATAGGGTGCTCCCTCAGAAGCTCCGCCCCACACATTGGAAACACATTGCCAAGGATGTGTTGTTGTTGTGTGGTGTGCACCACTTTGTTTGTGCTCCTTTGTATGGAGCCAGGACCATGTAAAGGGGTCAAATTATTTTTTCAGCATGCACACAGACCGGCAAATTAGCGGACTGCAAGAGATATTTTGTCAAACATGTATTATCTTACAACCGTGAGATACTGTAATAGAAGACCCATTGGCAGCCAAACATGTGGACCTATCCACTGGACACAGTCAGAGACAAGCCCCTCCCTGTAGAGACAAGGCCAGCTAATCGCCTGGACCTCAGATGCTGCTAATCTAGCACATGTAGGCTACCCATGATGCAACTCACCTCAGTTCACCTCTCCACACCCACAACCAGACGGCATCCCCTCCCCCCTACAAACCCCCAAACACCCCTTTCCTCACCCACCATCGACAGACACGCGCTCCCTCACAAACCTTGTTGTGCACCAGCTGGAGGTCTGGAAGCGGAGCTGCCCAGATGCCCAGACACAGATCACTGGAGCAGGGACCAAACCTGCACCTGGTGCCTCACTGGGGGACCTGCATCGCTAACACAAGCACACACACGCACACGCACACACACACGCACACACACACAGACACACACACACACTCACACATGCAACACATTCACAGGTGAGTCCACACAAATACACATACTACATTGTCTCATGCAGACACACTATTTTATGTTATTATGTTGATCACATTATTTTGTCTCCTCTATGTTTTCAAGTTACTTTCTTTGTTTTTCTTTTAAAACTACCTTGACCACTTCATTTGTTCCTTTCGTAATTCATTTCCGAGCTAGTTGCTCTACTGATGGCGACTGCAGTTGTAGCTGTGTTGTTTTTCACTACATGTCCTGTTAGCCGCTACGCTAACAGCTCTTACAGTGATGGATGTATTTGAATGGGCTGTCACAACTGTTGTCAGAACGTCCATATTCATCTTGCTAGCAGGCTAAGGGCTAAGCTCTGTCGGGCACATGCACTCAAACACCTCCAATGAGTGTTGACACTTAGCAACAAACAGAAATAAAAAGAGTGAACTCAACAAATTAAACAATTAACCATAGCTGCTTGGAATACTGTTTGACATGTGTGTGATATTGCATCTAGTTTAACGTACAGGCATTCAATATTTAACGTACAGGCATTAAATATTTTTTTCACTCATAAAGATGCTGTATCTTTTCGAGTAGATTGTTGTTGTTTGCTTTATTGCTGATGTTCATTATATAAATAATTAACCTGTACAATATTGACAAATCGTACTGTAATTTGCTTGGAAGAAAGCAGCTGCCAAATTCTGAAAACGTAAATGTAAACAGTTAATCAAGTGCAGGAACAAAATCCCATGGTTAACATCACACTGAAAACTAAATTAAACAGCAATATAATAGCAACAATAGCCTACAGTAGATAGCCACATATTGATCACAGAATTGCAGCAAGGGAATCTTTTTAAACCATACTGCCAGAAATTTAAGATTTGAGTAGACATAATTTAAAATAAAAAATAGCAACCCATAATGAACTTCACTGAAGGCCCATTAAAGTTATTATGGTTCTACTAAGAACTTACCACACATGTAATGGCACTATGTACACATCACAATTAAGATCCCTGACGTTGGCATGCTTTAGGCTGGCCTATAATTACAAGCTATGGTTTCAATGTGCAGCATTTAACAAATTAAACAGGTTTAAAATGACATTCTCACAGCAGGGTGGTTTTTACGAACCCCCAATTTAATATCACACTATTAATTAACTTTATTAGTAATTAAAGTAAACCGATTTACATTCCACATCGTTTAGTAACACATTAGGAAATACTTAAGTCATACAGTTTAAGTGATAAATTACCTTATTTACTAAATACTGTACGTATTTAAAAGAAAAATATACATAAAGAGACACATATGCTGTATATCATTGCCTCTATAGCTGGTGGCATAATGTAACACATAAGTAATAAGTTGGTCATGCTAATCTTACTGTGTTTAAACATAAATACTAACTCACTATATAGTGTCCAGGTTATCATAAATAGCTGTTACCTATAGGTTAAAGCAATTTATTCCATACATCTCTGTTTTGTAGAATTACCATAAACCATGGTGGGCCGTCAGGGTCAGCAAGGCCTTCTCTGCTGGCCTAACATAAATCATGATCATAATATGATAAAAGTTCAGTTCATTTTGAATTTACTTTCCCCAAATATATAAAAATATTATACAAATTAAACATTATTCATATTCTCTTCATGTTCGTATGGTTTTTAGGTTATAGTTTTTATCCAATAAGAATTCAGCTAGCTTGTGTTGCCAGGCTGTATGAAATCTGCCTGACGCCTTCAGAATCAACAATGCTGGCGTCTGTGCATTGTAAGTGAACGGGCACATACAGTTGATAGACAGTTGCGATAGCCAATCAGATCACGAGTTTTTGACCGTAGGCTTCCTAGCTGGCGTCACGTTGTGATTGGATACTTACTCACCGCCGTAAAACAACAAGGAGAAGGAGGATAGCCTACTCACTCACTGAGTTCAACGCAGATCAACTGTGCTGCACAGGCGCCACACCTGGTTAGCAGAGAGAGAAATCTAATATATCTACTCACTTTTTTAACCCACAATGACGAAGGAGGGCAAAACGTTGATTTGCAACCAAATCAACGTTATACACTCCTTCGTCATCTTGTTGGTGTCTCTCTGATATTAAACTGCGATTTTGCAATTTATCTTGTTAAAGCTTGCCTGTATTCTATGTGGACTTATTAAAACTTTTTGGATAATTTTAAATACCCTTTTATTTTTTTGTTTTGACAGTACCACGTAGTTATGTTTTATTTGCTGGTGCGGGTATATTGATTTTTAAATGCGCTGAAAAATATCCCGTTTTGTACACAATTGAGGTGACGCAATGTAGTGCGTAAGGGTGTTTCTGTATACTATTTCTCCAGCCGGGGTCACGTGATGTCATAAATTAATGTATTATGAGAGGTATTTATTGAAGTCGGACTAAGTAAGACATCACTGAAGGCCTAGGTGTTTAATGCACGGCCCGCCACTGCCATAAACATATTATTAACATGCCAGTTTTTATTTGTTTTTTTTCCCCAATAAATAATATGTCCTTTTAACCTGAAATGTTGTTCAACAGTTATTTTTGGTGAAGATCTAATATCTTTATCCATCCATCCATCCATATTCATCCACTTAACCGGAGTCGGGTCGCGGGAGCAGCAGCTCCAGCAGGGGACCGCTTTCCCGAGCCGCATTAGCAACATCTTTATGTACAGTATATTAGAGAGTATGAGAACCATTATTTGTCACTATATGGGTTGCAAATGAAGCTTGTGGTGTGAATAGGTCTGATGAAACCTTAAAAGTAATATATTGACTGTGACCTGCCAGTCATTGAAAATGACAAGATCAATATTATCGATATAGAAATCGCAAAAAAAGGGGGGACAAAGGATACAAAAACAACACATTTAAAAAAATGTTACCATTGGCAAGACATAGTCATCTACAAAACATCTCCATTTGTAATGCTACACTGAAAGCAGCATGCTTGACGTTGCTATTAATACCATGTATTCAGAGGAGAGAGCACTTTTCTGTGAAAGGCAGGGTCCTTGTTTCAGGGAGAAAGCAGCAAGGATTCAGTATTGTAAAATGGTCATGATGATGGCATATGGGCAATGCAGCTGAACCCTGGAGAGGTGAAGAGGAACACAAATTGAAAAAAGTGAACAAAGGTAGATGTGCAAAATGAAATCGGGTCAAAAACTTGTGACAAAAGTGACAAAAATATGGGAGAGTCAATTTCTTTTTAAGGCTAATGATCATGATGGTTGGTTATACTGGAGCCATGCATTGGGATACAATTCCAACTTATTTGTATATAATACAGAATATATGAATTAATATATGAGTTAAAGCAAAGCCGCGTTTTAATTAAGTGACTGGGTTGTATTGTTCAGTTTAGTATAATAATGTGGTATAATTGGTATAATTACCAAGTAATGCCTGTGTCTGATTCCTTAAGGATTAAATTGTTAGAAACGCCTGTGTTTGACTGATAATGTCTGATTGGCTAAAGGTGGTCCAAACTGTTTGACACCTATTGGAACCACCTTTATTTTCTCAAATGGAGATGTTGAAATGGAATTTGGAGTTTTTTCTGTCTGTGCTGTATGTGTGGACTCGGGAGATAAACCATATTATGCCATGAGAAAAAAATATAATAGAGAAATAAATAACGGTAAATAAATAAACATCAGACATTAAGCCACAAGCACTGAAGTAGCGGCTGTGAAATGTATTAAGTCATGTCTGAATGTGTTCTCTTACCCCTGGCTATGAGGAGATTAGATTAGTGTCATATCCTATTAGGGTTATAAATGATAGCCACATTAATTCAGTAGTGTCGTCTCTATCGTTAGATTGTCTCTCTACCTGTATGTATGCCTGTCTTTTTATGGTGTGTCTGTCAATCATATTTATCTTATTCTGAAGTTAAAAACCATTTGTTGTTATATGTTTGTCTGTTGGTTGGAAATGATTTGACATACTTTTCTTACTCAATAGGATTGTCGCACCTATATTTGTTTACTTCTATTGTTGCCCTTGAGGCCGTAGTCCACCAAGCCAGATGTTGGATGTCTGACATCACAGTGGACACTGGAGCTCTTGTTGTCGCTGTGGACATGGCAGATCATGGACTTTAGATGTGCACTCCTCAGATTGTGGGGTAAACCAGTGTAATGAAAGCATTGTAATGGTTAATACATTGTTTTCCCACAGAGCAGTGCTCATAGACTGCTTCTCTACCCTTCCCAGCGGAGTCTTTGTAGCAAACAGTAAACAGAAGGACAACTGGTGTTCTGTGTGTGCTATAGCTCTATATAAGAAGTGTACCTTTAATCAAAATCAGGAGGATAAAGGAAAACTCAGGTAATGCATGTTCAATTCTTTACCTCCGTTATAATGCCTATTGGAGTAGGCTTGATAAAGGCTGCTTTCGACATAATAAACCTTCTAGGACCTGTAATGTTTTTCCTCATCTTTTTAAACGTCCTCTCCAAACTGCATTGTTCTGAAGGAGTTAGCAACTTGCAACAACAGAGAGCCGGCTACAGCTACGGTCTGCTACACAGCACTAGACCTCAGTAAAACTGAGAGCCGTATAAATCTCCCAATAAACATCTGGCATTTCTATAAAGTGAGCTGGGGGTGTTGTTCATGTGCTGCGCCACTGATACCAGATACTCCCTTTGCCATACGGACACCTTACGCCCGCTACTCTGTACTGTTGGTAGGAAAGTGTTAACCCGGGAGCAGGTTTATGAGGGAGTTGTGCACTGTGCTGCTCCCTTACCAGGCTAATGTGGTTTATGCGAGCAAAAACTGAAAAAGTCTGCTCTATTTATCAATTACCATGTAATATGATATTTGTGTGCCTCTGGGGATTCGTTGTTCTGCTTGCTCCATACGCTGGTCCTGGCGGTCTTTACTATAACTTTACTCAATATCCGTTTGAACGCGTTGACTGTTTTCCCTTCTGTTAAGTGTGGGATTAAACGATGACGACTGACATATTAGCTGGTGACAGGATCAATGTTGTAGCCTCAGTTTATGCATCCAAGCCTGCTGATCCCTTTGCCTGGTTGAAACTGGCTTTATAGGACCCAAGCAGCCGAAAAGTTCCGACATGACATGCTAATGGCTTTATGTGTTTAAGCGGGGTGCACTGTAGCATTTTACTGCATGAACACAATCAGGAAGATCTGACAAGCAGATTCCTCAGAGGAGAGATAAGTGCCAGTTTGTTAGCCCAGTAGGATTAACATGAGCTCTGGTCTGGATCTTGGCCTTCACATCAGACATGATAGACAGAACACAGCTGTCAGTTGTCTACCAGTGAGCCTTTAGACTCGGGAAATTGTGATGAAAACGAATGATTTATGGCTAACAGTTATTTTATGATTCCACATTGGCTATGAGCTTGTGTAGCCAATGTGTGCAAAATGTCATAGGTTATTTCCCCACAAAAGCCAGTCCCACCGCTGTAAAAGTTTCTTTCTACAAAATGGCGAACTTTGCAAACTAACCCAGCGTGCTACAGACCCTACAAATACTGTATTTACAGTAAAATTACATATGAATGTTTGAGTAACAAATAACTTGTGCACTACAGACTTACAGCTACAATTGTAAAGCATGTGAAATAGGTCATAAAACAATATTTACTGCCTGTTAGCTTTACATGTTTAATGTGGATTTATGAGCATACAGAATTCACACACTTGTGAAATAAATGTTCCTACATGCACAGTACACAGTGTATGATGTGAGGAACAGTGCTTGCACTTGATACAGGTTCCATATGCACAGTTTTTTCATAACTGCTCTGAAAATGTAGCATATATTCCTTCGACTTTATTTTATTTGAATTTTGACTTCCCCTTCCGATTTTTCATTTAATTTCCTTTTATAGTTTTGATGTCGACACCGCTCCAACCTCTCTGCCAAGCTGCTCAAATATTTATCTTTCTGTTTTCTAGTTTGTATAATGCTGTGTAAGGGCTAGTATTGCCCTTCCACGCTCCTGATTTATGTGGTACCAGGGGTTTGGTGGATAAATATTAAAATGTGGTCGCTCCATTGGCTGCCAGCAGTAACAGACCACTGGTTTCCTGTATAGGCTTAGATTGCCTCTCACACAGGGGGTTTATGGGACGACAGACCAACATATTCTCAGTAGAGAGAGACAGAGGTTAGATAGAACTTACAGGACTGGGGAGACATATTCAAGATGGAAAAAAGGGAACCATTAGTTGAAGGTCATCTCAAACATCAAGACAACAATGTTATTGAAGATTAAGTTGTATCTCACTTTGCACCTGAACTTTAAGAGGCTTATCCAAAAGTATAAATAAACAGACATATGTAAAATGTTGGCAGCTCACAATTCAAAATGGCTTTGCTCACAGGCTCTGTGATATGACATCCAATTGAGTGTTGAACGCACCTTCTTGAAGTTGGTTCTGTTTAGGATGCACCATATGTCTAATACAGTATTGGAGGATAATTGTCGATATCTCTGTTTTACATTCTTACAAAAAATTGGTTGTTTGGAGAACAATGGGCATAATAAACGGATATACTGTATTTTAATACACATATGCTCCACCTGCTCCACAAATTCACCTGTGGAGCGAATGGGACTGTGGGGACATATAGTATTTCCTCATTATGTTGCATGTGTGCACAACTAGGCAGTGGGCAGAACCTTTAAAAAAATAAAACAAATCATAGCAATTGTAAGGTAATGCACTCTTTGTCAAGTTCACCAAAAATCTCTTCCCTACTGTTCTCATGAGCGTGCTGAAAAAATAATTTGGTATTTCTACACAGCCCTGACTCCGTCAATACGAACGCAAACAAAATGCAGACTGCACATGACAACAATATCCCAGCCTACGCAATGTGGGGCGGAGCTTCTGAGGCAGCACCTTATAGGGAGATGTGTTTTTGTTCAAAGAGGTAAACATCAAATATCAAAAGGCTTTCTCCACAAACAATTTATTACACAATACTTTCAATAATGAAATGATGTGTATATATGTAAAATGTAGGCATATATTTTCCCCATATGCAACACATTACAAGGGTAACATTGATTCAGGTATTGTGAGAACAAGAACCAAGTGTTCCCTTTAAATCATTCAGACTAAGGCCAATTGATTTCAGCAGGGCTGTATTCAGTGGCAGCTGTTTAGAGGACAGAGTACGATAGAGTCACAATGTTACGGAATATGTTGAGAACAACAAGATGCAAATAACAACCTATAATACACTGCACGCTTCTTAGTATCGTGGTGAGCTCTGGGTTGTGTATTGTACAAATTCAGCATGAGACATGTGAGAATCAGTCCAACAGTCTTACATACCCTGACAAAGTGCATCTCAAATCCCCACACACATGCAACCGACTAATGAGAGAGAACAAATGAGAAGCTTTAGCATGTTTGCTTTACTTTACATGTAGTTGTTTTGGATCAGTTTGGATCAAAGAGATGCCAATGAGGTGAGGAGGCTTGTAAAATATACAATGTTAGCCCTTACCTTAAAGAGAGTAACTGGCCTGTCACATCAAATGAAGCTGCATTATTCCTCACCAGAATACATTTCAGGTAGAAGATATTAATCTACTCTATTGGAATAGGGTTCTCTCCTCTCCTCTCCTCTCCTATTCTGCTCCAGTGTTGTTCCATGCAGGCAAAGGAATGTGCTGTCTAGGCCTGGTAAGTCTTACAGGAGCTACTGGTGTAAACTACTCTAAAGCCCTAGGATAAAGGTGAAATATCCAAGGTCCTGGGAAGTGCTACAGTATCCTTAACATACATGTATTCTGTGTGTTTCAATAGAATGTGCTGCTGGATTAGATACCCCCTGCTAGATATACAGATTAATTCACTGCAATAATGTCCACTGTAACAGAAAACATCTTATTTTAATATTAAACCATAGCTACCGTATTTTATTGAAACAAAACATTTAATAACACAAGTGAGACATACCTTGATTATGTTTGTTCTAGAATACAAGCATGCAACAAGTTGATGTATTTCTGCTATGAAAATATAACATCCAATATGTTAATATTTAGCTATAGAAGAGTAATCTACTTAAAACACTGAACAAAGCAACTGAAGATTGACATGTTTTACCCATTTTATGTCTTTAGCATATCCAAAAGCTTTTGTTCTACTTCTGACCACTTCTTCCCATTTTTAATTGTAATGAGCCAATACATGTTCCCAGTCCAGTAGCTATTTACGGTAACCCAGTTATACCTAACCAGGAACTAAACAGGAATGAACTTCTGTAAATTATAAATTAAAGGGAATTTCCACCCTAACTGTGATCTAATTTGTATGTCTGATATTCAATTACCTTATGATTTGTCATGTGTAGTAGAATAAGGTTAGAACAAGTAACTAGCTTGCAATCTTACACCTTGCTTCCTGTCTGAATACTTGCATTTGTGAGTACAAATCCTGATTTGTTCCTGATTAACAGCCCAACCCTAGCTGCTGATACGTTTGTACCTTACTCTAAAGTTGTACAATCTCTATTAGACCTTTGAAAACTAAATTATCGCTTGAATGATTATGTAACAACTCAATTACCCAAGGCAAATGTCCTGCTTACATCTCCTCTTATTATATCTTCTCATTCATTTATACCACCTGTGTGGTGCCTGTTTTGAATAAATTGTTCTCACTAAGCAGGAAATATGAACCCCGCATAGCTTATTGCACTTGGTCGTTGTTGCCATCTCATCAATTAGAACATTATCTGTATTATCAGACTCATCTTGAAAGGCCAAAACAATTCAAAATAAATATGAAATGACACTATCAGGCGCATACACATTAAATAGAATAAACAGTATTTGTCACTATATTTAATGATTTTGCATCTTGCATTTGCAAAAATCATTAGTGTGTTATTTTCCCGCTGCGCTGCGGCGTTAGCGAACACTGGCTAATATCACCGCTGTGTATGCAAAACCACGTTCTTCATCAGGCTTTGAGCGTTGTGTTTCTTTCACCGATACACACACAGAGACACACGTCAGAGACAATGTTGTGTTGGTTATGCTTGCACGCTGTCCTTGTTTTTGGTTTGTTTGTGTGCCTATACTGTACTGCAGTGTATGTTTCGGTTTCTGTGTACGTGTTGCATTGTACAGGGGCAAGAGAATGTGTGAATGTCAAAAGTCACAATACTGAATCAAGAAAACATGCTCTGCTAACTATTATTGCAGAAGTGTCATTTTCCTTGTTGTTTTGATTCATTCACAGTCCATGCTGAAATAATTATGGAAAAACATCCACTATCCACAATAACACACATTGTATTATACACAATATACACATGGGCACTCTTTATACATAAAACCAGTTCAGATATATACAGGCTTTTTAAGCCTGGACTATGAATGTGTCAATAGTGTTTTCAAAATGTAACAATATTTTGTGTGCTCGGTTTAAAGTGTCCTAGTCTTATTATATCCTGTGAGCAAGGTCAGACCACATTTTATGAGTAATTCATACAGAAACACAGATGTGTGTGTGTGTGTGATTGTGTGTGTGTGTGTGAGCCCACTTGGGCTCGCCAGGTCGGTCAATATGTTTGTTCCTGTCCTTACGGACTCTGAGGTGGCTGCATGATGTGATTTTGATTGTTACGTATTAGTGGATACAGAGGCAGCCCATTGATGTTAGTGGTTAGGATCGTCTCTCTTTCAACATCTCCTTCATGCCCCTCCCTCTCTTTCTGTTATATTCTATCTGGATAATGTCTCTGTCATGTGTTGCTTTGTACGATATGTTGTGAGCCTTTAGTAATATTCTGTTATACTGTTAAGTGTACTTGACCTCTGTTTGGTCTCCTTCTCACAAAAACAGCTAATTTGTTTGATCAAATGAGAGGGGAAACATTTATGAATTCCACAGGAAGGTTTATTTTTCAAAACCCCTCCGCCTAGCGCCCCACCGCATGCGTGTTTTCAGTAACTCAATCGTTGAATTTACATTCTCTGTTCAGTTTGAACCTGCAGAATAGCGCTCTCAAATCCATCATCTGTGCTGCCTAATGTCCTCATCAAACTGGTGTGCTGAACACAACCACATCGACCAAACAAACACTCCCAGGTTATGAAAGCCCGCTTGGCAAATCATATCAAATATGTCAGCAAATATGCATTACAGGAATAGTTTTGTATGCCAATTTCTGTTCTCTGCTCACCGGTGTTGTTGTTGATTGGAAGTTCAATATGAAATATGCTCTCTTAGCAACACCACTTTTTATTGGAAAAAACCCCAGTACAGTAAAGGATTTATTGATTGTTCGACAATAGAATGGTGTTACATGCTTTATTCATTTATATAACATTTTCAACAATCTGTGTAACTGACATATTGTTCGTAAGTACAATGCATTGCTGCACCAGGAGAAGGATCCTTAATTCCCTGACAGCCATGCTTATGACTGCATATATGTTTAGCATTGCGTTAGCTTCCTTGAAGTATGGGGGGAAGGAGTGCTAAGCATTTGAATAGTCTTTGCTGCTAAACTGAGCTGAGTGTTAAGGTTGGGTAAACTCTCAGGGAGCGGGCCATCAGCTGAAAGGCCCTTTTGAAATGGCGTCGCTAGTCAGCAGGATAGAAAATGTAGCCAATGTCCTCCTGGGGAGCTAACGAGGCGTAGGTCGTGACCCGTGATCAGGTGCCAAAGTTCACTGCGCTCATGTGATATTAACAGCTATTAACAACAAGGCCCTCTCTAATGAGGACTCATGCAGGGCCAGCACTGCCGTAATGTGGACTTTCTATGTTCTCTGGCAAATGTTACCAGGCCTTTATGAGAACATAAACGCATGGCCTCACATGACAATGCCATATATTAGATTATTGGAACTGATGCTCTTTGATCCCGAGTTACTAATAAAGAATGCATCAAGAATAAACCATATATGAGGTCAATGAGAGCCATTTGTAAATCGTTGATGGAAGCCAGCTCAGGCCAAACAGATAAATGCAGCAATGCATCCCTTCCTGTTGAATGATGGGCATGGCAGAGAATGCCAGCAAGGATCAAACAGAAAATAGAATGAGGAATTATCGAAAGAAATACACACATCTGCGTATATACAATATCAGAATCAGAATGGTAGCCTAACGTATGTACAGTACTATATAAGTGTGTGTGCATTAAGAAGTTCACAAACACATATTTCTTGACAGGTTTTTATTATGTGATTAAAATGTTAATGTGTTCTAATGATCTCATTATAATAGTATATATTTTCCTTGTACATTATAGTTACATTAAATCACCACAATACTATGTGGGTCCTATCACTACAAAGATTATCCTCTGAGACAATGAGACTGTGTCATGACTTGAAAACCACACTTAAGTCTCAGAGGCTGAGAGAGGTATACTATGTTATTAACATTGGAAGATGTACAGTATGTGTATACAACACAGTACTGGCAAATCCCATCTTGAATGGCCTTGAGCTACTATAAGGTCACACAATATATGATTTAATTGTTAAGACAAGTCTTATGTTAAGCTATGTGGGTCACTTGTATCATCACAAGGATATGTTGTTTATACTATTGCAAAGTGAAGTGAAGTAAGAATGTCTTTATTAACATTTTACAAAAACATCTCATTCACGCAAATATTCTCTACAGCGTTATTCTTTTCCTAGATCTTTTTCAAAAGTATTATTTTTCTGCCAAAACTTTTAAGTTAAATGAATGGATGCATGGGACATAACATAAGGTGTAATTTCCTACAGCCTACAGCATCCCACAGATATGGAGCTCATTATGGGAGACAAATGAAAAGCAGCTTTTTTTTATACATCCTTTGCAGAGACAGTAGGGAGTGTTTACTGCGCTCCTTTGATGATGGTAGGGACAACAGTGGTGGACAGGAGCTCAAGCACTCATTGATAGCAAAGCAAATCAACCTCATTGAGTCTTAAGATAGGGGTTTGTTTACATTCTCTGTTTTGTAGCCAATGAAGGCTGATTTGCAGTGTTTTAGCGTATCTTATCTAAATTAACACCATGAGCACTCGGTATAGGAAAAAAGGCCTTGGGCATTTTCCAGACATGAATGCTGGACACATACACACACGCACCTGCACATGCACACGCACACACACACACCCCGTAACAATACCCCCATTCCTCAACTGATGAATGTTTAAGCTCAAAACGTTGACACTTTTGTATGGAATGCACCATTTCATCAAGCTATAGGACAAGAGCAGATGGTTGGTCATTTCAGTGTAGCATTTATATTTGAGTGTTTTAAATGGATGTATGGCCAAGTTATTGTTTGTTGCTAGAGTATAAAAATAATATTGCATTGTGTGTGTAATGGGTTCCTTTTGTTAAATTTGCTTTATTTTGTCTACCAATACAAGCCATATCAGGTACAGTAACATTTCCATGGTCAAACCTGCATTTTTTGCAAAAGCAAACTTTTAAAATACATTTATTATTTTTTACAGTATTAAAATAAATGCATTTAAAAATGTGATAAACTCCCTGATGAAGGCAATATTACAATGTTTTGCCTGTGTTATTTAGAAACCTGCCAATGTAATAAGAGTTATATTCTACAAGTGGGATATTTGTTTTCCTTTTTTTATTTGTTTTTCTTAGATGACACATCTTCATTAAATAAGTGACCAAAGAAACTACTAAAATAGGAGAGGATTAGTATTGTATACAGCCCAGCCTACTAGCCTATTGTATCAGCCATATGATGTGTAAAGAAATTATGTTTAGATGAACTGTAATCACCAGTGTGATTTATAGCCCATGTAATACATTCTAGTGAGGGGTCACCAATAGATGTGCCTGTCTGCAGTAATCTAGACTCAGCTGTGGTCTATAGGTCCCACTTTCTATCACTGAAAACTCTAAACTCTGCTAAACAGGCCTAATTATCATCTAATTAGATATTAGATATTGGTAAGATTATATAATACACATTAATTTTCTATCAGGAAATACTTTTTGTTTTATTTCATATAATCATTACATTGTATTTGATGCACAATATTTGCATTTATTTGTGAACTTGTGATTTCAAAGAGCACGTGTGGGCGTGCGCATGCGTTGTGTGTGTGTATGCGTGTGTGCGTGTGTGTGTGTATGTGTGAGTTTGGGTGTGTGTTTCCATAGAAGAGCTTGACTGCTTCATATAAAAGAGCAGAGGTGAGTCACTCTTTCACACAATAACGGTCAGACTCTTGTGTCCTTTCAGACAGACAATGTGTTGTGCAGGTAGTTCTGGCTCAGTGCTGCAAAGCCTCAACGCCTCAATTCACTTGCCATCAATAGGAAATGAAGCTTCCTTTCATTTGCACATACTATAATGCGCATTCAGAGTATTATAAAAAATAGGTACTTTAACAAGATACAGTATAACCTTTATGGCAATTGAACTGCCGCAGTATGAATACAGGCATGTTTGTGTATACATTACAACTGTATAGTCATGACCCCCAGTTAAAGATCCATTGTGTCACAGACATAAGGCATAGGGTGGGATCAGAGAGTCTCTCATCAGCATAGAGAAACTGATCTGTCTGTCACCCAACTGCATTCCGCTGTAAATCACAAACAGATCAACTTGCAATGCAAGGGCTGCCACATGCAAGTTGGTTGGTATCGATAGGCGTGGACTGGACCACATTTCTTTCTTGCCTTGCACATGCCAATGTGCAAGTTCCTTTGTGTTACAGTGTTTGTTTGCACACATGTATGTTGAGGTTTGTGTGTGTGTGTGTGTGTGTGAACTTTATAGGAATGTGACATTGACCGTAAGACACCATGTGAAAATATGTCACTTCCTCCTGTGTGTGGTTGTGTTTGTGTGGCTGTGTATCTATGAGCGCCTCAAATATAGTCACTGGACCCTGTCATTGGATTACAGGTCACACTAATGTAATATAGCCAACGGTGAGCTCAAAGAGCAGGCATGTGACAGCAGGCCAACCGTGAGCTCAGTCTGTCACTATTTACCTTCCTCAATGACAGCCTCTGTATGGCCTGAGACTGGCACCCATACACACAACACAAGATTACTATGGGAAGGAGCGAACCTCCGTCCACACAAGGGGTAAACAAGCACCTCCTTCTGTGTGCGGGGTTTGGGGTGAGTAGACACACCGTGTGTCTTGAAAACTGAAGGACGTCCGGGTGCAATAGATGTTAAAGGGGGAGTTACTCTGATAAGAAAGTTATCGGTGTGACTTACGGGAGCAGGGGAAGGTAGGGATGATGGGGTGTCTCTATCCCTTGGCGTGGTATTGACAGGGAGTGGCGTCGCCCCAGATAAACCTTGAGATGCCAGGTTTATCATTCTGCGGCCTGCTTGCTAGTGTTAGCGGCTAACGCACGTTTTCTCGGCCTCAATCAGCAAAGCGGCTTGAGGTAAAAGAGATCAATACTTTTCATTTTTAACACTGAGGCAATATCGACCAGTAGGCATGGCTTTCTGTCCCCCCCCCCCCCCGATAAGAGGCATATTATTTTAATCATCATCATCTTTCATCCGCTCTGCTCTTATCTCTTGCCTTTATACAAGGCAATGGCTGAAAATAGGCAGGAAAAAAGAAAAGAAAACGAAAAAGTATCAAAAAGCTCCCGAGTCACAGAGCCAAATAAAGAATATGTTTAGCCCAGCTCTGCACCATGGAGTTCATGTTTTTTATGTCCTTTGTTGAATTGGCATGGTGAAAATGATGGCATGCTTATGTTGGCTGGCATACATGGCATACATGACACATAATACATTTATAAAATAGTATGACGTAAAATAACATTCAAGTGGGCGCAGCTAAATAATATTACATTTTAATTTACATAAATATTAGTCCATTCAAATTATGATATTATTTCCATGTTTGTTTCAATACCATTCGGCTCCTTATTCATCCATGGTCGGCTCATCTGAGCTCTGTTTCAAGTTGTTTTTCCTAATTTGGTGGATATCAACCTATTGACTGAAATAGTCTCCATAAATGTAGGCTATAGGTCTAAACAAATCTCTGGAAATAAAAGTATCACTTAACATCGACTAGACTTGACTACAGCCCTGCTAGGGTCTGTAAGGTTGCTGCCCTTCTGAAGTGTCCTTGAGCAAGGCTTTGGAGTCATGTGTCGGTCTCTGGCACAAAGCTTTGACTTCCCTGTGGGGAGGAAAATGGAGAATATTGCTTTTGGGATGCGTAAAGCATGGCAATCTGTAACCATAACAACCCATGTTATTCAATTAAGACCCACAGAAAGAGGGGAATAAATGATCTGATATGTAATGTGGTCTCATTATGAGAGAATAAAATGAGAGGATAATCCACTCACCCAAAAAGACAGAGCTAGATAACTCCCTCCACAGACACACACACACACACACACACACACACACACACACACAGAGAAGCACATGCTGTTTACATTCAGACACACAAAGACACAAAGAAATGCAAAGATGGATTTAATCCCACTCACTGTAACACACATACTGATATGCACAAGCAAACACATAGACATGGTTTAATGAAGCTACAACAGAGCAGATTGCATCACATGCACCATCATATGAATGTGATTGCTGTGTGGATGGAATCGAAGAGAGGACACTATAGCAGGGATCCATCGCTACATCATGGAGGGGAAAATAAACTGCAATGTATTGTTATTTTATTCATTGACTAAATTGGCAAATGGAATCCAAGCAGTAACACAGTAAGTATAAGTGCTGCCCCTAATGGTGGTGTTGATATGGCGGTCATTATTTCACCAGAGACCATTATTTGACCAGATCATGAATAGACCCTCAAGGACAACATTGTATAAAGTATAATACATTTTATAGCCTATTGTGGCATATGAATGAGACATCCGTCTGTAAATGCAAGCTCCAGATGTGAGTGAGTCTTCCTACAATAAAATACCCCATAAAATAAATGTTCGAGAGATTTTAATATTAGTCCAGCACTTTCAGATCCTTTGAGACAATTGACCACATAACGACAAACTTGAATTTTACCAGTAGCGAACCGTGACCCTCGACACTGGCCTTCAGTGTCACCACAAGAAGACAAGTTGCATATGCGTTCAGAACCGGTACGCAAAGCTTAAGGGTCGCCTATGTGTAAGCATTGACTGCTATATAGTAAATGTTAACCTCCCACACACGCACGCCAAGTGCAGATACAGCACAATCTGGTCTACATATTTTCCTAATGTACAAAATATTGTAACTCTGTATTGTTTTATCAAAAAACTAGATCTGGCTTAGGTTTCCTGAAACATGCAAAACAACCTTGGCTGATACTTCCAAATCCGACAAGCAACAATATTGCCCAACAGACTATGCATCTTAAATATGAACTAACAACATCTCCGAAACAATAGTCGCACGTAGTCCTTACTACTTACACGCAGCGCCGACTGGATGGGTGCGTAATGCGCATGCGTCTGGGACTCCGAGCTCTGGCCTGTTTATCCCGTAATTGGCCTTAAGGCTTTACCGTAGCATTTTCCCAAGTGATTTTGGGGGACTTGATGTTTGTTTTTGCAAACTTCAGCTGGGCTTGGGTGTTTTTCTTTTTAAGAAAAGTCTTCCGTCTAGCCACCCTACCCCATAGCTCATTCATATGAAGAATACGGGACATTGTTGTCACATGTAGCACACAGCCAGTAATTGCCAGAAATTCCTGCAGTTCCTTTAATGTTGCTGTAGGCCTCTTGGAAGCCTTCCTGACCAGTTTTCTTCTTGTCTTTTCATCAATCTGGGAGGGACGTCCAGTTCTTGGAAATGTCTCTGCTGTGCCATATATTCTCCACTTGATGATAACTGTCTTCATTGTGTTCCATGGTATATCTAATGCTTTGGAAATTGTTTCGTACCCTTCTCCTGACTGAAATGTTTCAACAATGAGATCCCTCTGATGCTTTGGAAGCTCTCCGCCCTCTTTGCGGACCATGGCTTTTGCTCTGATATGCAACTAAGAAAATGTCAGAAAAATCCTGCTGTAACAGTTAAACTTTATTTGTGATTAATCAGAGTCACTTATGCAACCAGGTTATTGTAAGGTTTTTATTTTTCATTTATCCCCCTCAAAAATTTCAGTTTGCTTTTCAGTTCAATTGTTCGCATTAAAAGTCACATTAAAGATGGAACAACTTCTGACATGATTTAGCTTTCTCATTCTTTTACATCACAAAAACCTGGTAATTTAACAGGGGTGTGTGAGTTTTTATATCAAGAGTCAAGAGTCACTTTTGTTCCACAAGTGGAACATTTTGCTTGGGCATCACCCCTGCTACAGCCATACAAGGAGACATACACTTTACATGTACATATGTCATACACACATATATTAATTAATACAGTACAGTACAGTATATAGTATATTAGCATTATGTTATTTGTGTGTTTCAAACTCACATTTTATTTTAAATGTATGTGTTGTGTGTTAATGTGCTGTTGTAAATATAATCACAGTTAGACAATACAACATTACACTGACATTATTTGCATTCATTTGTGTATTCTGACATGTTGAGAGATTTCTTTTGAGAAGATGCATGGCTTTCATTTGACACATGCAAATCATTCACTAACAGAGTGAAAATCTGAAATTTGAACACACACTTGCACAGCACACACACGCACGCACACACACGCATGCATACACACGCGCGCGCACGCATACACACACACATACACACGCACGCTTGCACACTATGTTGTTTATGTAATTCATTGAATTGAGAAAAGATACTCCGTTCTTTGTAATCCAGTTTAGGCCATTATAGGAATCGTTTTTCCCAACAAGGTTACAATAACCAGACACCTTGACACCATAATATTCTCAGCGCCGTGAAATATCACTGCCTCTCTCTATGAATCAGCGTGACATGTGTCTATTGTGTGATACAAACCAGGGGTGGAGAATAATTATCTCACTGGTCATAACACCACATTCATTTCTCAAATGTTTTACTTTTCAGCTATTTTAAGATAATTTAGCTTTTAATGTATAAACGTTTAGAATGTATCTTTTATGATATCCATAATATATGCCCAAATTAAGCTAATTTATTCCTTCTTCAGCATAGCCAGAGTCATGTAAAGAGAGCGTCGCCCCATCTCCGCTCACTCAAATAGCAATGGCTGATCGTGGAGCCTCAAAATAGTTTGCACAAATAAGCCTAAATACTAAAAGTACCCTAGAAATTCTCTTTTAAATGTAAATCTGTGCATTTATTGACTGCTATTTACCAAAAAAATTAAGTTAGATATTTGTATATATATTCGAACTGCCCACCAAGCACTTCCAGGAACATTTTTGCCGCTTGAACTATGTGACCGCTGACAATGTCGAACTTCTGTTGCCGTAACTCTTTTACTTCCATGGCTCTTAGTATGCCTTCTAGGAATGGCTGCTAACGGACTCTATATGTTATACGGCAACATAGAATGTGACAGCCAAAGGTGAGCATATTTTGTTTATAGTTTATGTTCAAATCATAACACAATATTTTGGAAAGCTAAACATTTTAAAAAATATATTTCCCTAAACACAAAAGGAAAGATGTTTTGTTTAATTGTAAACCCAAGTT
The DNA here is from genome assembly GCA_026546735.1 of Forbesichthys agassizii. Classification (NCBI taxonomy): domain Eukaryota; kingdom Metazoa; phylum Chordata; class Actinopteri; order Percopsiformes; family Amblyopsidae; genus Forbesichthys; species Forbesichthys agassizii. Next base: position 3,749 of record JAODLL010014321.1, on the reverse strand, counting down.
AATTTTCACCTGACAATAGCAAAGTGATAGATTGGAACTCCCCCTTCTGACCCCTTAGCTTGCTCTACCAGCTGGTCATTACATGTGGTATACAGCAGGGTCTGGCCTAGCTAACATTTGCATGGGAATGCACTGAATGACACTCACACATAATGCTAATGTAATCTTCAAGTGTGATGCATTTCTAGCTACACTCAGTATAAAGCACTACTACTTGAGGGGACACCAAAATGGTAACTTTGAGGTAATAAGAACACAATTATTAAATTGGAACTAATGAAAAACTCATATTTCATTTTCAATATATAAGTTACAATCAATTACTATAGTACTCTTTAGACAACTGTAACTATTAAAAAACTTTTTGTAACTGTATACTTCAATTATAAGTTCACCTTTCCTCAGAGGTTCTCATTAGCAAAATCATCACTATATTAATATACTTAGATGGTGCAGGATTCTGACCCATCCTTATGGATTATTCAGTGATATGTCCTGCCAAGTGTGTTTAATCTCTGGGTTCTAATGAAAGTGTCCTCAGGCCACAACATGAGACTACTCTATTCACTGTGGAAGTATGTCTTGCCTGTTACACTCAGAATGGATCTATCTTAATATCTTGTGATGAGTCTTAAATTTCATCGTAATTTTCTTCAAACAAGTGGAAGGAATTATGCCTGTGGTGTGATAATAACGTCACTTGTTCAATACAATTTTACATCACTTCAGGAATTCTGTGTGAATGTATTATTAAAGTGACGCAGCTGGCTACACCATTATGAGAGGATAGGAGTTTTAAAAACTCCATGAATAAAAGGTAGCTCTTTCTTAAACAAAGACCAACGAGAGTGTGTTGTTGGAAAAATATAACACGTTTACAATAAATACTAGATTAGACAGAGTTATGCAATTGTGTAACTAATTATTTATATTGCCTGTTATTATGCACACACAACGACCATTTCCTCACAGGAAACCGGAAAATGTCAGATGACTTTGTCAGATTTGGCACTTTGTTTTAAACAGTCCTGAGTGCAGTGTTTGTGCTGTGAGATTGAGTTTTTGTGGAACATTGCCCATTAGGAGATAATAACAGACTAATTTATTTTGCCAGATGTCTCACCTCTGTGAAATGCCACTGGTACAGCCAGAGAGATAGCTAAAGTTGGATAGACGCCTTATGATGTGGTTGTAAGAAATCAGAATTTATAGTGTTGTAGTAAACACATTTCAGTATGACCACGTTAGTGAATTTGTCCTTTTTGCTATAACAAAAACATATTTTTATGATTTTCCACATCTTGCTTGATATTTTTACATGGCTAAAATTTCTCACATATAAAAAGGAATCACAGCTGCTTAGTTATAGTACAATAAAGCATGATATTCTCCAATAAAACATAACATTTACAGTTTATATTGTCTACTGTTTTAATGTATTAAGTGTTTATGGATTTACTATCCCCACAGCATGCTTACACCAAATAGTCTAATTTCAGTTTTGGGTCTTTTCCACAGAATGACCAGAGCAAAATGAATTTGTTTTTCAAATGTGTTTTGCCACAATTGCTTCCTCCGTGTTTATTCTGTCTAACCAGACTGACTTCAATTGTCTGCTGGAAGTGAAGCCAGACATTGCTTTTCCATAAGGTTCTCACATCAATCAGAGGCACCCACACACACAAACACTCAACATATTACCTGCCCCACTCAATTAAGTAGCCTATACAGAGACACGTGAACTGATGTGTCCTTCGAACATTGGCTTCAGATCAATTTTTACTGTACTTGGAGCGATATTGTTTTACCAGTTCAATTCAGAGCTCCCCAATGCCCTGTACTGACCAAGTGCCCACTTAAAAAAACTGGCTAATCCAATGTCCAGACATTTTATTTGAAAATAAATTGTAAGTAATTGGTTTTACTCAAATTACCACAAAACTCCTTCAAAGGGTAATTTCCCATAGTTACGTTGTGCCACACGTAGAGCTCAAAACAATATACCTTTTAACTGAGACCCTTTGAGCAAACAATGCCAAGGACACTACTAAATTACAGTACCCCCAGAACCAAGTCAATATTTGCCCCATTTGAGGTTTGTGTTGCTGAACTGTTGACTAACCTGCATGTGAGGGGAGAGGCATAGAACAGTGGATTCCATGCACTCTGAAAGAGGACTTGTAGATGGGACAGCCAGTGTCTTCAAATCAAAATACACTTTTGTAACGTTTAAACCACGGGAGCAGTCTTCGAGGAGTGTACCTTTACGTAACTAGTTTGTCTCAAACAACCTTCCGCTCTATTTGTCTATAATCCTCCTGAAATCTAATTATGATGTGGTCTGGGCTGTCAGATATCTAAAGTGATATTCTGACAATGGGAGTGAGTGGACTGAAAGGCCAGTAATGGCAAATCAATGGGCAAATGACTCCTTGAGGCCGATTTGGCTCCTATTCGAATGACACCCCTTCATTTAGTCATGAGGGTGGTCACCCACAGCTCTGCTCGGTTCCTGTGCCGCTCTAATCTTCTGCTTTGCCTCCACACAACACGGAGAAAGCTAGAAATCTGTGGAGAATTTCCCCCGCCACAAATAGCTGGCATAACACAGTCTGCTCTCGCCTTCTTCCCCGTGACTTTAAACAGCACAGTCTCTGCGGACCGCAAACAGTACTTACCTATGTGCAGGGAAACATCACATATGAAAACATGTATGGACATGAGCTAAGCTTTTTTTATAAGAGTGTGCTGCCTGTGTGTGTGTGTGTGTGTGTGTGTGTGTGTGTGTGTGTGTGTGTTTGTGTGAGAGTGCGTGTACGCTTGTCTGTGTGTGTGTGTGTGTGTGTGTGTGTGCGTGTGCAGTGTTTGTATGCACGCGCACGTTTGTGTATTTGTGCTCACAGAGGTCATGTATACAAAAAGGTTCACCCAGGTGTCACCCAGAAAGTGCCTGTGTGACCGAAATAACTTGGACCTCCCACATATTCCTGAGTTTATGGCCGTGTGAATTCTCTATATATTAATAGTATGCATTTTGACTTTTAAAGGTATAGTCAGTCATTCTGGAGAAAGCTTGTTGATATTTGAACTTGATCAAAACATGTATATTAGCTTACAATCGCTCACTACCTTTAAATGTGCTCTACACAACTGAAACTGTTCCACTACGCTAGTCATTGCTTGCAGTGAAGTGATAAATTGTCCCTACTTTTTTAATTGCATTTTACTTTTATAGAACATCTTTAAGTTTTAGTATTCATGGGTTATGAACAACGCTGTATGATGCTTCTGTAGACGCATAGCCTACTGATAGTACATGATATGTGGTACACATTTAAGTAGAGCATGCAAGGAATTTGGGCACGCCCTAAAGCCACAAATACAGCACACGTCCTGCGAGTGCTGGTGGAGCCATTGTTTAACCACAAGGAGCATGGAGTCACCCGTCTCAATGCTGCATTACCCTCGGCGGTGTGCAAACGCTCAACACGGGTGCTGTAGCGCCAAACAACCAGATTATTTAAAACACACGAGAAATGAATGTTATGTGTCTCCAAATTCCCAGATGTCTCCAAAACAAAAATCTAAATTCAACATTGTCTTTTCCTCTCCTATATCTTCTTACAATCACAATGCCCTCTATATCTGCTTTTTGTACAGTATGTAGCACAAGGGTCTGGGGTCCCTGGTGGTTTGTGTTTTGGGGATGGTGGGAATGGGACTCCCGATGTTTGTTTGTGATTGGAGGG
>JAODLL010014312.1:0-28410 GCA_026546735.1 Forbesichthys agassizii | reverse complement strand
TCTCTCTCTCTCTCTCTCTCTCTCTCTCTCTCTCTCTCTCTCTCTCTCTCTCTCTCTCTCTCTCTCTCATAGAGGTGTACAGTAACAGACTACTGCCAGTACAGCTGAATTCTATTCAGGCAGCAGCAGTGGGGGCCAGCCTGGGAGTTTTGTGTGTGTGTGGAGGTTGGAGTGTGTGTGGGTGGGGGAGGTGGGGGGGAGGGGGCTTTGGGCATAGGAAACCATCTACTAATGGGAAACACACCGCCTTTCTTCCACGACCACAGAAAGAGGGCGGCCATTCAAGCGACAGCAGGCGTCCAAAAGCGAGGCCTGATTTAAGACCGGGAGTTGCAGAGCCCCATGGTGCCCGCCTTTAGTGAATGGGGCAATAATGACTCCTAAAAACACATGGGCACGTTTACACAGGGAAAGGGGCTGGGCTGGGGGGCAAATCATAAACCTGTAGATTACAGTATAAAGGCAGAGAGAGGGGAGAGTAGAACACAAATCACTACTACAAAATGTGTCTATGATCACAGGAGTGCAAGAAAAGCTCCCACAAGCTTTTGGAAGAGCTCCCTCAGCCTTGCCCCACCAACAGTCTCCCCCTTGCACTGCGACCTGTTAGCAGCACTGTGTTGAACTGCTAGCGTTGGCTCCATGTGTGGTGAACGACATGGAGCTATCAAACCAGCCTTCATCTCCATCAGAGACCCGGCTACTGAACGTTTACTCCACAGAGCTGGGAGAAGAGCGTCGAGACGACCTGACTCGGCTCAGCCAACATCCAGGGCAAACGCCTTCCCAAGTTATGGCCAGCTAATTTTAATACGGGAAGGGGGGGGGGAATGAGGGTGCCCTTCCAGATGTTAGCAATATCTACAGCTGTGAGCGCACCCGGTCCCAACACGCTGCTGTCATATTAAGAGCGAAATAAACGTAAAGTGAAGTTCCACGCTGTCCCAAACTGAGACGGACGCGAGGAGGGCTCCAGACATGGCTCCACAGAGTCATTCGAGCAATTACCTTAACAGCATTAAAAAGGTTTTCTAACGCCACGTAAGACAGAGCGGCTGCCAGTGACATTATTGATACAATCAGAGTCTGCATGAAATCGTAATTCAAACCATAAAACCAAATATAGGTAATACAGTGCATGGAGGTTGATGCAGAGGAGGGCAATAGGGGGTGGCAGGGGAAAACTTATTTTTCTTCTTAAAGTTTCCTTCTGTGGCGACTTCGCACACAAGGACCTTGCTTATCCGCAGAGAAAATACCGGTGGGATGAACTCAAAACCCTCTGTGAATTCTATTAAATATCCCCAGCCAGCAGCGCCACATGCTTGTATGCGTTTTCTTCTTTCGTTCTTTTTTTTTTTTTACCAGTGCTGAAAGGGGCTCCATTAGGCTTCACTTCTAAAATAAGACCTAATAGGAACCCCAGACGGCGACAGCACCTTCAAAAGCTCTGCTCTCTCCTTTCAAGAGAGTGAGAGGGAGAGAGAGAGAGAGAGAGAGAGAGCGAGAGAGATAGAGATAGATAGAGAGAGGTGGTCAGGTATGATGATAAACAGCCAGCTGAACGACATAGAACTTGGCTGGGCCTGAAATAACAAGGCTTTTCGCTGACTGGTGGCATGACCTCGCAGGCTGAACGGCGGAGAGCCGTGGCCGGCACACGAGTTTCCACCCAAAGCCTCGTAAAAGTCCTCGGCGAGACCATGTCTTGAAAACACAAGGAGGGGGGGTCAGTCCTGTTCTTCCGCCCCTCCTTCCCCCATCCCCGGCCCGGTGGCAAGCTGAAACCCCAAATGGCTAACAGATCCGAGGCACCCTGTTTCAACTGTCAAGTTCAGGTTCTCCAACATAGCGCGTGTGGTAAGACCCCCCCCGCCCCCAAACCCCCCACATGCTCAAACACCTCTTCCCCCACCCTACACAAACCACTACTGAAAGCGGTTGGGGGGAGGAGAGAGAGGGACTTGACCCAGAGGAAAACTCTTCACCTTGACTCTACCTCCAGCTTTAACAAAAAAAAAAAGAAAGTCTGAGCAGGACCCTGAAAACAAAGACCCCCGCCTCGCTCGCTACACCAGAAAGTAACGCCGTGGTAACATTCAAATGAGTACATGTATACAGAACATCCTGTTTCCTGTCTCTACGGTGTGTTGTGAACTGGTGTGGTTGGTCGTGCCGCAGCTGCACCTAATCCTCACAGGAGAACACTCATCTGGGATTGATTGTGACCGCCCAAAACGAGCCGTTCTGGGCTGGGCCGGGCCCGGGAATGGGAGAAAGGGAGGACTGTTTCTTTGGAGGGCTGGGCTCCCTTTTGAAGGGCAGTGGGCTCTCCCCAATCTGCCTGATTAAAGGAAGCCTGGATCCATTACACCGGATGACTGCTCTCAGGCGCGACCCCGGTACGAAAACAAAGATGGAGAGAAGGTAAAAGTGAGGCAAAAAGGTGTGTACAGTACATGTGGTGTGCATGTGTGTGTGCGCATACGTGCATGAGTGCGTGTGTGTGTGCAGGGTGTGGGTGTGGAGGAGAAACCTAACAATTGTCCCATACACCCGTTCCACAACACCTAGTTTGTCACGCCCATCCATCCACCCATTCCCAACCTTCATCCACCTCCTCATCCCCCACCCCCCCCAGTCTGTCAGCGGTGGGTCCTCTCGCTTGGCCTCGTCTTTATATAACCTAAAATCGCCGAGGTTGCGTCTCCAGGGACGCACCCGTCTAGTCCAATCGGCGCGCCGGGCCGCTGGTGGGCACTGATTTGTTTTCGCCTGCTTTGCCTCCGAAGCAGGACAAGAGCGGCCCTGAGGTTAGCCATGATGATATGTGACCGGCGACGGCCGCCGCGCGCGCGTGTCTGCGGAAGGGCTTCCAGGACAGGAGCAGAACACACTGCTTGTGACTGTGTGCAATTAGAGGGAGCTGAAACCCTAAACCCTCTCCCAGTTTATATTTCCGTCACGCTGCATCCCAACCAAGTCACCCTCTGAGGGCTTCCTCTCAGCTCTGTGCCACGTTACCCACCAACTATCCTAGCAGGCATGATCGCAGCTAGCCTCGATGAGTGTGTGCGCGTGTGTGTGTGTGTGGGTGTGTGTAAAGGAAATCTGGATAATCATCCTGACGTCGTCGGGCCTTTACACGGCAAGCTGGTTGCAATCGGCCCCTGTTATAAAGTTCACTGATTGCAGCTGGCCTAGAGGCTCTATTAAACTCATTATTATAATTTAGCTTTATAGAAGGGGGAATGCGGGAGCGCGCGGGAGAAGCAAGAGAAAAACACACAGAGGACATGTTATTCTCCCTTGTCAAGATGTGCAACCTTTATGGAAAACGTGCACGCAGTAATAAGCACCTATGACCAGTTAAAACACCCCTTTCAGACTCATCACCCACCAAGCCTTGAGTCTCCATCTCTATTTCAACCCTGGATGGAAAGAAAAAAAGTACAAACATTTCCCCTCCATTATTCTCTGTCCAAATTATATTCCACCCACAACCCCAATTTACTGGAGCGCGCTTTGGGCCTTCTTACATTGCGACGGGCCAAAGAAAACAGTCCTACTGAACGCTGACGTAGCAAAGCTAACCTGATACAAGCCAGCTAGCTGGCCGTTCCAGTTATACACCATGTTTACCACAGCCATTTTAATTCAAAACAGACCAGGGAAAAAAAAAAAATACATATACATCTTTAATGCATCTCAGTTCTATTTAGATTATATGTTTGCATTCCTGAGATAATGCTATTTCAATAATATAGTCGTTCAACAATTTAGGTTTGGCAAATGGGAAATTCCCTGACTGACTATTGGTCAACCTGTCATATATAAGAGCTTTGTTATGAGGCGACAAAGCGGTGCAGACTATCCACAGAAAGACAATGTGACTTCTTATGACCAAGTGACATGTGGACAAGATTGTGCCACACTATACTATAAAACAGATACTGTGACCTTTTTTGCAAAATACACACATTATCAATAGTCCAGCAGGTATAGTCTGGGGTCAGTTTCATGGATCAATATGATTTAATGGAACTGTTTAAAAGTACTGTTTTCCCTCCCTTGTAACTACTAGGGCATAGTTTATTATGTACTGTATAGCGTTGCTGTGATGCCCAACAAGATTAACACCAGAGAAACAGAACCTGTTTCCCAATAGGCCCAGGCTTGTTTAAAGACAGACAAATACAAGGAACAAAGATGCTATGGAGGTAGAGAAAGATGAGAAGGACAAGTTGTCCTGTTTGTAGATATCTTTTATACTTTAAATAATTCGATTTGACTGTAGGCGGAAACATTTTTTTCCGTGTATCTCACCTCGTTGCTTTCACGAGAACATAACGTGTTAAAAAGCCACAGTGAAGGATTGGCTACTGACAGTTTATCATGGTTGTTTCCCAGCGTAAAACTATACCCAAAAACAAAATGTATTAATACAATGCTTGATCAGCCAGGCCTCCAAAAGTATAAAGAAAAGCAGAGGGGGTGGTGCACACCGAGGGAAGGAGAGGGGATGAAGGTAATAATGGGAGGTTAACAGGTTAAAGGACGTGTCACTTGATTGGCCAGTCTGTTTTATATCAGCACTGGTCCGAAAGAATCTGGAGGGGGAAGTATCCTTGGGAATGACGGGACTATGGCACACCGTCCTGGAACAACCGTTGCTATGGCAGTTGAACAGCTCCTCCGAAACCTGCTATTACACTGGTCGGAAAATAGCAGTCATTTGAAAACAACAACAAGAGGCTAAAGGCCAAAAGTCTGAAGATAAAAGGGAAAGCTTTGGTTAACAATTTTGATACAGTCCTCGACTGTTGCAGTGTTTTCAATACCCCATATTTAACTGCATGGGGAGCATTAGAGAGCAGTTAGCCACTGTGATTCTGGTCGGTTTATATGTTCCGTAACATCTTACATTTAAATTGAGGAGCGTGTCTTTAATAAAATGGCTACGAGTGTCATCTGCGGATGCGAGGAAGCGTGGACAGAGGCGCGCGCGGAGCCAGACAGTGGCTCACAAGGCAGCAGGAATGTCTAACAGCTTGTCCCCAGATGAGACCAGCTGGGGCAAAAGGTTGTGGCGCACGACAGCGTCTACCGCACGGCCTCTCTGGGTCTACTGGGAGTCAACATTCCTGCACATGTCGGCAGAGACACCCAGTCGACATGTTCCCTGCTAATATTACACTAGCAGACACAATCGGACACCCCTCTCCACCGTGGATATTCTTGTCAAGTGTTAATATGAGAGCTTGGGACAGAAGCAAAGTTTGATTTTGTTTCTGGTGAGGAGTGAGCGGGGAAGATGGGTGGAAAATGGAAGACGTTTCTGTGGCATCCGATATCCCTCATCACCGTGACAAATATGCTGGCAGAGGACAAGGCCGTGGATTCCGACCAGGCGCTTGTCAGGCACAGGCACAACTATCCGAGTGGGACGGAAATGGCGGATGGCTTGGGAGGAGAACAGAGGGTACAAGGGGGGTGAGGAGGTGGCGTTTAGAGCCCTGTTGTCAGCTCCTATACCAGTACCTCCAGCAACGTTTATGCAAAACACGCCTAATAACACGCTTTTGCAACTTATAGAAAAGCTACCGTGAAATCGGCCATCTTAGGCCGCGACAATTACAAAAAATGCCTCCAGAATCCTGGAGGGGCTGCTGAGCATCGCCCACTTTGAAGCAAATGGCCATAGCAAACACACTTGTGGCTCTAGACGAACACAACGCGTCGGCTGCGAACGAGTGAGTTAACACAACGCACCCTGCATCTTTTTGAACTCTTCCCCTTAAACACAAGCACACAGTCGTGTGTGTGTGTGTGTATACCTTAATTGGGCAGGGGACAGTTACCAGGTGACCTGAGCCCCTGCGCACGCAAGGCCCTCCAGCCCTGCCTTTAACATCCCCGACCAGCGCTCTGCCTTTATACAGTCATCCGATGGCCTAGTTTGGCCCGGCTCTAGGCTCTGCAAAAGGCCTGGCCCGCCAACCTGTTTATAATAGCGGCGCAATGCATGGGCTGACTCTGACAAAATGGACCGCTTACCCGCTCCTCTATCTCTCCCCCCCCCCCCCATCATCTGTCTCACGGCCACGCTCCCTCTGGCCTCCAGCACTCTGCGACCGCGTTTGGAAAAATAAACGGAGGGAGTTAGGAATTATGGGGTAGGTCAGGAGGGTGAAGACAGTGTGTGTGTGTGTGTGTGTGTGTGTGTGTGTGTGTGTGTGTGTGTGTGTGTGTGTGTGTGTGTGTGTGTTTTGGCCAACCCTTTACCCTTATTATGGACAGAATGACGGTCAGAACAGTGAGCAGAGAAGTGTGTGTGTGTGTGTGTGTGTGTGTGTGTGGGAGGAGGGGGGTTCTAACTCCGGATATGACAGGAATGTGGAAGGACGCTGTCGGAAACTCTGGGAGGTCTGCATTCTGAGGCTGTCGTACAGCTCAGAAGACGCCTCACAAGGACCATTATACATCATGCCGTACACACACACACACACACACACACGCGCACACAACGCTCGCTAGCATGCACACGCACATTATACAAGCTTGCCAAAGAACACAAGCCTAACACGGTAATGTTGAGAGGCCCGCAGGTGCCATCGTGTCAGTAATGATGGCAGTGCCACATGTGTTGCGTTGCCGCAGTACTCACCCACTGGAGGTCCCGAGGGCCACAGAGCCCAGAGAGGAGCTTAGCTTCCTGCTGTCCCAAAGCCTGACCTCCCGGCTACGCATCTACACACACACACACACAAACACACACGCGCGCGCTGTTGGACGTGTAACAAATACACACACACACACTGTACCTACAAATAAACATCCATGTTTAACAAAGTATACACAAACTAATAACACAGTGAAACAAATGCATGCAAGCAGAAACATATTTACATACAAACAGACTACCAAATCTGCTTTCTCACCATATCAAAGCCAGTGGTTATTAACTGGTCGTCTCTGCCCCACAGGATACGGGAGTCCTTGTTGTTCTGCAGACTTTGGGCACTCTGATAGCCAAATACACACAAAAAAGAAAACAAACGTGAACCCAGTGTTCAACATGTATGGAGATAACGGGATGATCGGCATGGAAGTGAGAAAGCAACACAGGAGGGGAAGGGAGGGAAGAGACTCTCCCCCAGGTGCCACTGACAGATCCTATGGTAGGACAGAACGGGACATGTCCCATGAAAGGAACACTTGTTATTGTTGGTGTAGCGAGACAAGGAGGCGGCTGCCCAAAGCGCAGCTAATATTACCAAGCAGCAACACCATGGCCCTTTGTGTGTGTGTGTGTGTGTGTGTGTTGGGTATGCACGGCGCTGTTTCCGTGGGGATCACGTGCCAAAACAACACAGCTCAGGTGACTTGATAGGGGTCCTCCGCGCAAAAGCTGACACGTGTTTTTCAGACGCTATGGCCAAACACTGTGTTGAAATGAAGGAATGTGGCTGCTTTAAACGCTTGTAAAGCTATGGAGGCACGTCGACGAGACAGGGAGGGAAGGGAAAGTGAAGAATGACAAGACACACTGTATGCACCTTTTCAAAAGTCAGTTATTTTGGAGAATTCTTGATATTTCAACTCTCAGCCCTCAGAAGCCCTCCGAAGCGTTGCTTCACCCATTGGACACACACTTCTGTGGCTGGGATGAGTTTGTGTTCCCATTTACAGAGCCAGCAAGCTCACATTTGAGTAGACATGAATGGAATTTGACAAAAAGTGTATGACCTTACAAAAATATAAATTAATTAGCAGTCAGGACACCAGAGACACTAGATACACATAGACTATGCAATATGTAGTTCATAAATATCTGAAAAACGTAGCATCCTGCTAGGCTCAAGGTTCTAATGCCACTAAAAGCCTGCTGCTCAACCTATCTGCTTTACCTGTCTCTCAGTGTATACATCCTTCTAGATCATAATGTCTGGATGTATCTGTAGCCATAGAATTACACAGCGCGACCACGAGGGTGCGGGGTTAAACGCTGGACCTTCCGTGGCACGGGGAGAGCTGTGAGACTACTGTATCTCCTCAAATTGTTCTTGTCATTTGCATTGGCAGGCGAGTGCCACACCGCCAACCCCGCGGTCGACTCCGCGCCACATGGCAGAATGGCTCGGGCAGCACCGCCGCATCCAACACCGTGGACGCCGCTGCTTTTGCATTGGCGACACTTAACACCCACTGGCGAGAACCAGGGAAAAACACAAATGGAAAGAAGCCGATATGTTAACAATTGGCGCTACAGCCTCGTCTACGCTTGGCCTCAGCAGTCTGAGCTACGCGGCTACGCGGCGAGTGGACCAGCGCCAGTTAAATGTCAAGCTAGCTAGCACTCACATGTTAGAATGGATGCACGCGCATCAAGGCTAACCAAAATATCCCTTCCCTTCCTCTGCTTTCCTTACATCTTCTCCGCCACACACTCCCAAGACAGCAGTATATTAGGATCAGATCAAGGGAGAGAAAGGAAGAATTTGGTCCTTCGCAATCAATCGTTTCATCGCTTGCCGTTCACCCCAATCCTCTCCGTGGTGCTTCCACAGCGTTTTGAATGCTAAATGACACACACATGCTCTGAGTCAAAACATATGCGTTTGTGCGCACACAAATTGAAATCCTTTATCCCTTGAAATGAAAAATATTAGATGATTGCCACCAGTCAATTTTGCGTGCAGCAGAAATGACAAATTCTAGGTTGCTCGATGCGCAGCAGGAGTTAGTTGTGGTGTGCTGAGAAGCGTGGTAGAGATTAAGGTTTGGAACTGCTCTTGCATTTATTTCACATCGCATCCACATGTATTACATGGTGCTTTGTGTAGCATTTAGGCCATGACATCCTTGTAAGTCTCTGCTATCGCTGTAAATGAAGCATACAAAAATTCATAAATCAGTACTGTGCATGCGTCATGAAAGCGTGTGCAGGGGCCATAGATGAAATATTTTAATCCACGTCATGTGAGAGCTTCAGGATTTTAGAAAGAAAAGTTTACAATATATTCTACAGATATTTTCTGTCTGTCCTGGTGTGCCTCAAATAGCTATTCACAAAGGAAGGATTGATGAACATTACTTGCTACAGAACAGGCTTCTGAAGAAACTCTGGCTGAGGAAAGACAGAAGGTTGATCATAAGTCCTAGATTGAGTAAACACAGAGGTTTGAGCCTGGAGCCAGGCGGTATGTCTTGAACAGGTAAGTGAATGTTGGCTTTGATACAGTTTTGTTTTCAGTGAGATAAATAATATCCCAGTCTTATGGGAGCGATCCAGGCTGAATTACGACATCCATAATGAGATAAATTAAAAACCAAAGACAGGATGGGGAAGGTTAAGCCCATGAATAGTCAAGGAGATACAACTTAATACCACTGACACACTTCCTTAAAGGGGAATTTACAGTGTAGAGCTAGCTAGACCAAACAAGGAACTACCTTCGCTCTGACGTTTGTGTTAATTCAACAGCCTCACAACAAGGTTGTTTCTTTACCCATCCTTTCTTTCTTTCACCAAACACCCGTTCCACAAATTCTCTTTCCACTTCTTCGTATTTCAAAGCAGGTGGAAGATATATTGCCATGCATCTCAATGTCTAGGACTCACTAGGTTTATAAAGCTATGTGGATGGCTATACATGCTGCATCAACATGATGTCATACAGTTCCTGAATCTGGGCCTTTTATCATGCAAACATCACGGTCTCCTGGCAACACAGCTATGGCTCTGTAGATGTGGAAAAATGGCCGGGGTGTAGGGGATGTCTGGAACTCCTATCAATAATAAATAGTGCTTCAGACCAAGCCGGAGCAGCTCAGCGTTCACCATAGCACCGCAACCAGAGGATGCGACATCTGGACCTGCGCACGCTAAAACAGGAGTGTGTGTGTGTGTGTGTGTGTGTGTGTGTGGGAGGGAGAGGGAGAGAGACAGAGGATAAGTGTTGATAAACAGTATCTTAAACAAAGGGACCCGAATTTAACTCTGCCAGCAAGACATAATCCAGCATATGTGTGTGTGAGAGAGAGAGAGAGAGAGAGAGAGAGAGAGAGAGAGAGAGATGATACAGACTGTTATTGTTCTTATTGTCATTACCACGGTGTTATTACTGTGGGACTATTTGTCCTGTTGTTTGTATATTGTCGTTCATATTAAGTGCTACCTGCCCTCTAGCTTTGGCAATACTGTTGCAATAGCTGTCATGCTAATAAAGCGAACTTGAAGTGAATTGAATTGAGAGAGAATATATGGAGAGAGAGAGAGAGAGAGCGAGAGCGAGAGCGAGAGCGAGTGAGCACTAAAGGTGAATCTAGAGTCCTAAGCTCAACAAGATGGAAAGAAAAGCAGCGAAAACAAGCAATGATGCATGACATACAGTATGAGGTTGGTTTGGGGGTTACGGGGGAGGACGGGGACTCAGTCTCACCTGCCTAAATATCGGGGTCACAGCTTTTGAATGGTCCAGACACAACAGAGGAACTGACATCATGGTTCAAGGGAAGGGCGCTAATACACGCAGGTGTTAGCGTAAAGCTATGTGAATATGGTTTCAAAACACCAAATGGAGGGATAAAAACGGTCTTAGCCAAATGTAAACTACAAAGTGCTAATAATGCTTAAGAACTTAAAACCAATGTGTAAAAAAGCAAGGATGAAAGCACAACTAGGCCTTGATGGAGCTGATCAGACTGAAATAAAAACAGCCGGCTGACACTAGATACTTCACAGACTCTGGCTACGGAGAAGCAGACAAAGAAAAGCATCAGTCAGCACACTGGAAGATTATGGAATTATGAAGTCTATTTAATGTGCGCTCCCAGTATAAACAGATGATCATTGCCCCTCTCTCTCTCTCTCTCCCACCCCCCCTTCCCCCCTTAGTTGTTTAACTTCTGAGCTTCAACAGACGGAGATCACATCTGTGTCACTCACGGAGAATGTTGATTCACCCACCGGGACGAATATCAGGTGTCTGTGTGCACATATGGGAACGATTGCAAACGTTCACTCCCTCTCCCTCTCTCTGCACTTCGCCATACCTGCTCTGTAGAAATTGTTGAACCTGCATTAATTTGTCCGCCTTGATCGAGATCGAGTGTTACAACGGGACTGCATATTTTCCATCCACTGTAATGACTTCTCTGTAACCAATGTGTCAATCATGTAAATGTACTCAGAGAAATTAACAGGAAAGTTAGTTATTTTCCTGTCCCCAGAATAGCCTTCTGAAAAATGCCTGGCCATGACTCAGGTCTGCGATGAAAGATGAACCTGATTATCTGTCCCTGCTGTGACATGCTGTAGGCAAGACCATATACACCATTTGCAATGGCTCATCCCCTTCAACCTGCGCCTCATTTTCAGCTAGCCCTCTTGCTAGATGCGTTTAATGAGCCTGTCCTCTTTTACTTACCCTCCTCTAATCAATAAAGGTTGCTACATTATTTTCATCTACGGTTAATTAGACTGTTTCACAATTTAAGTAGTGACTCCAAGACAGGAGTCAACTTGTGTGAATGTAACTCTGGCTTGGCAGAAGCGAAGATCCTTCTAGAAATAAAGAAAAAAGGGGACAGAGGACTAGGAGGGGTAGGAGATGAAAACTAAACCAGCCATTTTATTCCTCCATTTCCTCCACCGGCCGTCTGCCACTTCTTCGACGTTAAGTGGAACCATCTTGCTTTTCCTCATTTCTCCAAAACTCCAGAAGCCACAAACCTTTCTCCGATTTCCCCCCGCATCCCCCTACACTCCCTCTCTGCCTTCTGGAAGATGAAAATGAATGGGCGGGGTCAATCGCTGGTCAGGGAGGGGAATCTAGGGCAATAACAGCGGTAAGTAAAAAATATAGGTGCAGCTGCAATAGCAAGGGTTGAATGTTGACCTTAGGGGAATCAGGGGGTCACAACCCTACACCCCTCCCACACACACACACACACAGTTGCTGGATATATACGGTAGGACATATTCACAAACACTCTTCTATTGGCAGTGCAGGAATGCTACATATTTCACCTGGTGGTTAAGCTTTCCACCCCTCTTGACAATTTCCTCCTGTCACATTGTGACTTTGTCATGGAGCACTTGATAATGCAGTTGAACCACCAAAGAGTCCCAGAAGCGTCCCAGAAGCGTCCCAGAAGCGTCCCAGATGAAACTCTCCGCTAGGCTCCGCTAAAAATAGGTGGCAATTCCATATTTGAATGTTTCCGCTTCTGGGACGCTTCTGAAAGCAGTCAGTGGCCAAACTCTAAATTTGTTTGGTTTGTTGATATGGAAACTCAGCGAAACACAACAAGGATGCAGTGCATAGGACGACGCAAAATTGTGTTGCTGACGTGACGGAAAGAGACTACCCTCTGGGGAAATCAGGCTTTAGAGTTGACATTTGTAAATCCCCTTTCTGCTTCCTATGTGTCAGCAAATGATATATGATAATATTTTGTAAAAATGTGATGTTGGCCAGAGGAGCAACAAGGATATGGGCCAAATCTGAGATACAGGCCCCAGGCAAAACCCTAGGCCCCTGGAGGGGGAAAACCAATAGGTCCAGGCTGATTCCTGGTTAAATATAGTATCCGTCATGAATGAGATATCCAGAAATTCTCTCTCTGCACAAGCTGTTTGAATTGTGCAGTCTGCCCACTGCCTGGATGGGAACTTGCACAAACCAAGAACCAGCAGATCGATTGTTTCAAATCCGACTATGAGATCGGGGGGTGTTTTCTCAATTTCAGCACATAATGGATTTTGCCATTTGGATACCAACAAAACACATCTGGATACTACTGTATCTTATTACGTACAGGTTTAAAAGTGAGCTGTTTACAGGAAGTCCTCAGCACTGCCAGTTAAAAGCATCTGCAGTGTCTTACTGACAGCAGGCTCAGTTTTCATTGGCCACCTGCTATCAAAGGGGAAGGCAAATTACTCTTCTTCTCCGGTCTCGTCCGCTGCGAACTGATAAAGGCAAAGTGAGTGGACAGAGGTGTAGAGATAGTAGGGTCGACTGCTAAATAACTTACAAGATAATAGATAACAGTGAAGAAGGTCAGAATAAAAAGATAAGAAAAGGAAAGGTCCAATGAAAATGAGGTATGGTGACTCAGAGTTCAATGCTGCTGAGTGTAGGCCATGTGGCTTTCCATGAGCAAATAAACGAATGGTTTATGGTGTATGGTTATTATTGTACTCTAGTTCATTTTATTTTGTGCAAAATGTACACAGACACATTATGTAAAAATGTGTTACATTTCTTTAATCAAATGAGGTGTACACTGAATTGACCACAGGGGAACCCTCAGGACCATCAAGGTATTCAGGGAATACCCCTAGAACTGTGTGACTAATGTAGGTGTACTGTATGGGCATCCCGCCAAACAAGTTAAGATGAGTAGCAGAGGAACTAACTAGCAGATGAACTAGCTAACTAGCTAAAGGTCAGCATGCTACTATCTTTACACAGTAAGGGAGAATAAAAACATTTGGAATCTAACACACAGAGACAAAAGTGAGACAAAAGAGAAGAATCAAGAAACGATCGATATTCACATAACTTTCAGGGGAGCTATCGTTGCTGCGCCAGCGAGTACTAATAACGAGGCAACAATATTCATCCTGTTTGAGGAATTTGAGCATCAAGAGGTGTTTTTGAGCATCATGATCACTTTGACGCTGACACCACACTGTACATTGACGATGGATTTCGATCTTCTCAATGTACAGCGTTTTACAGAGTTAACAGCTAGGCTAGCTTATTAGTTACCAGATAGTATTGCTGTGGACTGTGGAGCGGGAGATGGCTAAACATTTCAACTTGGATAAACAGTATGTTAGACCAGGCTGTACTGTATCTTATGCACTTGGTGTGTGTGTGTGTGTGTGTGTGAGCTTAACATTTACTATAAAGCTGTAACGTGTTTTTTTTGTTTTTTTTACAGAATGTAATACATTCCTAAGCGAATTTCAACATTTAAACTGTACTGTACACTCTCAAAGCACCCAGAACCCATTGCAGATAAACCAGTGGTGAAAGGAATTATGAAAACTCTGTAATTCTCCAGGACATTGTGTTATCTAGCATGATGTAAAAGTAATATTAGCAAATACCACATCTTTTCCCCATCCCTCAACTGTTTCCCATACTCCACTCTCAGGCCTTCATTATCTTTCTAAAACTATGTTTTGTTTGTTGCAAACATTTAGTGATATTTGGTCCAAGCCTACAAACATCTGTTTAACTGCCGTGCTAAGTGAAATAAAACACTGAAGTGGTAGAGAGCCTGTGATTATTGAGCCCTTGTGGCCACAAATGAGAATCCATCCAGCCAATCCAAACCAGCCAGGGTTCACGCGCCACTGTGGGACGACTGGCACCGGGGTAGTGTGCCTACTGGCTCTGAGAAGATTAGCCCAGACCACAGAGGTCGATCTGTATGGCAGAAACAAACAACATCCGTTGCTTCCAGGACATTATTATGGACATGGAGCCAGGACCATGGCAGAAATCTTGTATTTTTTAAGAATAGTTTAAGAACTGCATAACATAGCCCAAGGGAAGAACAATGAGTCCCCTACAGTGATTTGAAGAGGTTTTGATTTTGGTTTGATTTGGTTTGATTTTCATTATGGTTAACTTTTAAACAGTAAGTATTTGTGATGCATTTGGCGTCTTGGCCTTTTGAACGGAACCAGGGGTCCCGTGATGCGACGCTGATGAACGAGCAAGAAGCACCGCCGTCGATGACAGCTGGAGATCTCAAACCTGGAGCTCTGCACGCCAGGCTTGCAGAGACGTTTCTCTGCAGAGGAAAGCGGAGGCGGAGCACGAGCATTATGACACATGGCTTATCGTGCCATTAACAGTATGATGCCGCAGAGTCCCCCTTCCCCATCGCACAGGCCTTTTGTCATTTACAGCTCTTTCATAATTAGGACGGATACAGCTCGCTGGCTTTATTGTGGCTAAGAAAACCACTTCACAAGAGCCTCACATCCTCAAAGTCACACCGTATGTATTCTATATTCTGAAGAGTTGGCTTGTCTTTGCAGGCACACATGTGCAAGGTATGTATATGCCATGTGTGCCGCCATCCCGACAGAGACTCCAGATCCTATAGCCCGGGATTTCAGGGCCGTACTTTGGTGTCATTAGTAATGATGTCATTGTTTTCCTTATGTGTATGCATACCTTATATTTGCCGTTTGTCTCAAGTTGTTGAGTTTTGCCTCCAGCCAAGCGTACCTTTGATATCTACAAGTATTACCAGTTAGCTTTTTGTCTCTTGTGTTTGCCTTTAGCTTAGCCCCTTTCTGTACCTTTGCCTGTCTGCCTCGTCGTGTTTTGGATTAGCGTCTGTCTGTTGGATTATTGTCCCGGTCTTCTTCTCCCGTGCCTTTGCATGTGTGATGGTGTACTTGGCTTTTCGACCGCTGCTGGTACCCTGACAAAGCAAAAGCATTGTTTTCTGCTGCTGCCTCCATCTCAATCCCTCTCTGCATCTGGTTCTTAACTACAGTCATTTCAATGTGTATACATTCATGGAAGCAGTGTAGCCCGGAGTTCAGTCAAAATCAGCAAACATGAGCGCAGGTTTACTTTTTACCCGTAGGCTAGATATGTTAATTGTGTTAGCTATTGTACGCTAATTTAAAAAAGTTACATTTTTGTCAAATTCACCAAATATCTACTCGAATTTTGCTACAGTAGTTTACCGTTCTCTGTGCGTGTTGAAAAAACAATCCAGTACTCCAACACAGCCCTGGCTCCATAAAAAGAAAGATAAATAAGGTGGTGAACACCTCTCACAACAACAATGCCCTTGGCTTCGCAACGTGTTTCAATGTGTGGGGCAGCTTCTGAGGGAGTTTGTTTTGATTTGAGCTCACAGGTGCCACAGTATCATGTGGCACCTGCTGGACTTTCTTGGATACTGAGAAAGACCAGTAGCCTAATCAGTTATAAAAAAAATCCATTGCCTAGACTACACTGGTATTGGTCATACGGTAAAATTAGCCTGCCTATTAATCTATGATGAACAGTAAAACAGGCTTGGCTATCTGGCTATGTCTTTAAATCTAGAGTACAGACAGTACAATCAGTGTACAGATATCAAGCTAGCTATTTGATTGCTCACTCTCATAATTGTGGATGTAACTTGAAACCTTTCTCTAGTTTAGCGTTGTAAATTGGCAATTCATTGAAATGAATTGCAGGTGTTTACTTAAGTTGCCGGTGTAATGTACGTTTGTGGCCACGTCATGGTGCTGGTAAGCCTGCATCGGCTATTAGCGCAGAAGAAGAAACGTTACGTTTGCGAACCAAAGTTACGCTTGCGACTCAGTTTTACGGTTGCGATTCAGAAGAACCGAACTGTGGAATATTTCTCTCAAAATTACATGCGTTAATATTGGAAGCGCAAGGGTGTCCTTCTATTTGCAAATGCAGATTCACTAGATCGCAAGCTAAGATTTTGATTTGTAAACATGAATATTGTTAACATATCTGAAAATATAAAGTGCAAGCATGAATATTATGAAAAGTTTATGTTTGCGGATGGCAAAAACAATATTGATAGAAATCTACCCCCATACAAGAATGACTAACCCTGTCATTAACCATATAAAATATAATGACTGTATTGAATGCCTGCAATCATTGTAGCCAATACTCAGGACTGTATACTTTTCTCTTATACATTTCCTATCAGATGTCATTCCCCCATGCTCAGTGTTGACCCAAGGAAGGCCTTCAGCAACAGAGCGTGGGGCAATGACTGACAGCTTGATTAATCACCTCATTTCCACTGTGCTAGCAAAGAAATCAATCTTCAGCATCCTGCTCACAGAACTCAACAGAAAGCTGCCAGCTACGAGAGACGCTCCAAAGCTAACTTTAGCCTGACACTCAACAACTTCACTCTGTAAGAAACTTCAGAGTGAAACCACAAAATGTCCCAAGACCTTTTTGTTTTCGGGGGCTCAATTAGCAGGAGATGTGCTAATTAGTCTTTACTCACGGAGGGGCATTTTGTTTGACAAGTGTGGGCCAGATTTCAGGCTATGCTTTGTTTGTTTCCCCAGAGTTTGTCAAATAAAGCTCCTTTCTTTTTTATTGGCACCCGGGAAGCAAAACTTTCACCACCAATGCCGGTATGCACACCTGTGCCCTATTCCTGCTATAGCTAGGCAACTGGACTTGAATAAGGTTACTTGCTCTGAAAACACAACACTGCCAATATTCATGAAGCCAATTTCAACAACTGACCTAGAACTGTGTGCTCTGCAGGACTGTACATGTACACCTTGTGCAGTACACATGAGGACAATACTGACCAACCACACCGCAGCAAGAAAGATATGCTAGAACAACAGAGTATGTGTGTCAAGCAGGGATCCTCGCTATTTCACTGACACACGCGGACATGCACATGTGGCAGACAGTGGCTGGCACACGCACGCACACACACACACACACACACACACACACAAGGAGAAGATCCAACAACATTAAAGGAACACCGCTGTGTGAATTGTGAAACGATATGAGCCTCACAGGGCCATCTGAGTAGTCCGCCCTCAAGTGTGCAGTACTGCCTGACCTGCTAGCTAACCCCCAGCCTAGCGCATGGAGTGCAGAGGCTGAGCTGTGCTAGCCAAGCTAACTGCAATAGCAGCCGTGTTTGGTCAAACCTAGCCTAAAGCCACAGACCAATGCAACACTTACACCATACAAGCTCTGAGATCGGTCGTAGGTGTGTCCTGAGGCATACATCTGAATGTGGGGCCCCCTGTATATATTTCTTCTGACAAGGCAGGTCCCTGCTTGGTATTCGACTTTCTGCAAGGAAGTTGTGTTTACTATGACGTGATTGAAGTGAGATTATAGACTCTAAGGAGAGATCTGTGTATATACACTCTGTGTGTGTGTGTGTGTGTGTGTTATAAAGAGATTCAATGATTGACACACACACACACACACACACACACACACACACACACAGACACACACACACCATAAATTGGGCATTCAAATCAGTTCATAACAAAAACAGAGAAGGCCTGCTGCCACCAGCTACTTGCATGGCCTCTAAACCACATACTTGAGAAATAAACCTCCACGCTAACGGCTCATTAGCCACACAACAAAGAGCAACAACAGTCACGCCTCGCCCCGCTGGTCCAGCTGTGGAAAGACTGATGGAGAGCGACTGGGCTCTGCCTCTTCTCAGAATACCTCCTGGACCTGTAAGCATTCGGCCAAGCGTGAGGCGAAAAAAAGGCGAAACAATGAACTACTTAATATGAAAACTTCGGACAGGAGAACAACTAGGGAGATATGTAATTAAGTCCATGTTGTATTTTCTGTCAACTATAAATGAGACTCCGGTCAAACCACTGAGGATTTGTGAGATACTGACATGAGTTTAGATGATGTCACTGTTGATGCAATTCATCATTCCTACCAAATCTAAGGGTGTTTTAATGTTTCTTTCCATTTGAAAATCATGGCAGGGACTAAAGCAAATGTTTCCCATATGAAATAAGGTAAAGTACAAAGTAGTAATCGTCATCTCTAATTATTTATTTCCTATTGTTTTAGAGAAACATTTCTTACAATGATGCATCCATACTCAGGTGGCAGAGGTAGAATGTATTAATTGTCGGCTATTTTGGCTCCAGGTGTTGCCCGCATGTTTGTGTAGGGGTTTAATTGGTTAAAAAATAAACATCCCTGGGCAGCTAATCTCTAATGAGGCCTCTGTTCACAAATAACACTTATGTGAGTGAAACCTGTTGTTTCTGCCAGCTGGCACAAACAGTTACCCCTCTCTTCAAAATATGCCCTAAACCTCTACAAGCACACAGAAATCCTGTATAAATCGCTCAATTCCTCCCACAAAACCCCCTGCTTTCAATCCTGTTCTCCTTGACCCTTTCACCTCACCCTACTGTATATAATATACTCTTCTAGGACAGAGCCGCCTGTATTTCTCTAGGTAAACAAGTAGGAGTGAAATATATAAATCGTCATATTGCCTACAAAAAGATACAGATCACTTACGGCTAAAGGACATTTTCAGGTATGACTGCCTTCTATTGAGATATCATGCGGGAGAGCAGAAATTCCCAACCCTGTGAAAGATTCCTGACTCCGTAGCCAGATTCCTCTCGAACCATGACTAACATTGGCAGAAGGGGCAGCCAGCAACACAGGGAGCTGGGGGTACTGAGGGCTGGAGAGAGAAGAAGAAAGACACCAGGTCCAAGCAACGTCTGGACCGAGTTAGCCACTTGCTATTAGCAGGTACCACACCAGTGAGGGCTCCAACGGAGAAAGAGGCGCAGGGCATTATCGAGGGTGTGAGAGGCACTTTCCAAAGACACGCGCCACATTGGCGTAGTGTGTGAGAGGGTATGGCTACACCAAAACAAAGAGATATGAAAGGATACAAAGACACAGACAAACAATGGTGTCTGCACATATAAAGCCTGAATAGACTTTAGTGCAATTTTAAATTATGATCTCGTCTGTGGCAGTTTATCAGATACATTTGAATGGAGATTGCTTCAAAAGTCCACTTGAAATATTTTGTGAGGAGAAAATTAGTTAACCCACACAAAGGTCAAAAATCCGAAGGGATTATGTTGGTTACACAGGGATCAAACTAGAATTTGGCAGTTTGGCCTGGGTTGTTTTAGTTGGTTTTCCCCACTATTACATAAAGTTCACATTTCCTACAGCAAGATACCAGTGTATCACAACAGCACTGTTATGAGGTTAGGCGGGTGGGGGAGGGGGGGGGGGGTGAAGTATTTACCCAGTTACCAAGATGCAATGCATGATATGACTGCATGATCTGTGTTAAATAGCACAAATTTATGAAGCCTTTCAGGAGGGTGTCGAGAGTGCCAGTTATTAGAACACATTGCTAAGGAGTACACAGATGGAATGTTTTTACTATGACGTGTTTACGTTGGGTAAGAGAAAATGGGCTTGGGTTCAAATTCAAAATGAAAAGCCTGTGTTTTTAGTCAATGCTGAACTTCTCAAAACAGTGGATGATGTTGCTATGAAACACTGCACTATTATCCAACAACCACAGCAATGGCCTTGATCCAGCGGAAGGCCCATAAACATATATTAAAGAATTGAACTTAGAATGTAGAAAGTCTGTAAGTTTGATTCTTTGATTGTTTTTAGGTGAAATTATCCAGCTTGTAGTACATTTGGACATTGGAGTTTGGCATTGGAGCAAGGCTCAGACATATTCTTGGAATGACCTTAAGTTCTTTATGGTTGTAATATTTCACATCTCGCAAAGTTGATTCCCCAGCCACATTATGTTAGTATTAGAAATTCACTGAACTCTAAACACGTTTTATTTTGTGAAGGAAGTATCAAAATCTAATTTTCTGGCACCGCTAGTGAAGAGTTTCTGCATATTGGTAGCAAAACCAGAAAGCTAGCATTTTTTAGGCTGTGAATGGAAATATAATATATACATCTTCTGATAAACATTTTCAGAACTATAATTCTGATGGAATGGCAGCCTTAATGCAATATTTATTGCATTCTTCAGTGATAATTCCTACATATCAATATGGGTTCCAGACTAACTTTTCCCAACAGTGCTACCAACCTTCTCAGTTGGTCGTTCTAGCAAATGTTTGGTTGAATACGTTTTTTTTGTGTGTGAATATATATAGCATGGTGAGTTTCCAACAACAGATTGGCAGCATAGAGACAGAACGCATTTAACTCCCGCCCACATGGGTGGGAAAACATTCAATAGCTCTCCATTGACTTTGTTAAGATAGAATAATGTAATTTCTGACTTCTACCAAATAATTTAAACCCACATATAAGCTGTGGTGTGACAGGATGCACTACCCACAAGGTAAAGAACCCAGAACTTAGTTTGCATAACCTGTCGAACCGAAAAATCAAGGTTTTGAGGAGAGAAAAGCACATACGTGAGGCATTATGGGGCATTATCATGTAAAAATAGGTCAACTGTGGGATCCTAATACTCAATATGCCTATTGCATATGTGTGGTGACTGGTTGACATAGCGAGCCAAAAATATAATTTAGCAGGGTGAAATAACAAATATTTTGTCAGGTACGAGCATTTGGAATACAGTTTGTGTTACAGTAGGCATAATAGTCAATGCATTATGACGTCTGTATCAATTTTGCTCTCCTTTTCTCCTTCTTCACTACTTTTTTCGGTTCGAATGATGGGCTGTCTCCTCATCATGGGACATGGATATAATACAAACAAAGTAGATTTAATTGGCGTATGCTACTCATTCAAGCACATGCAGCTTTGAAACCGCCAATTTTGACAAGAAACTGGAATTATAGCACTCGCTGACTCTGCCGTTTTAACTGCAAGTTTAACATGGACCTATGCGGTTTTCTAATAACGGTTAGCTTGCAACAGTTTGCCCAGAGCCAGAGGAAGAACCATTCCATTCACCGCCACTTTCACTTACACCTGTGTAAGTGTTAAAATCACAAAACAAAAGGCTATCATTACGGTATTAGGCTACCGGCATAATATTGTAGACATTTATATTTACAGCATTTAGCAGACGCTTTTATCCAAAGCGATTTATATGAAGTACATTTGTCAGTAGTTTCTACAGGTCATATACCAGCAATTATAAGCAAACAATATTCTAAATAGAACAAATGCAGCATAATGTCATTATTATACCTACTAAACATTGGCCTGTGTAACTACAAAGCTGGTGATGATAAAAAATTAGCCTGTAGGCCTCTGTAATAATATCATACATACTGACCGGTAGCCTACTTGCACAAATAGCCTACTACATTGTAGTTTTAATAAGCCTATTAGATCAATTGTAATTGCCCACCTGGTTTCATGTAGGGCCTATGCCCACCACTTGTACATTCCTGGCTACACTACTGGTATATTTGTGTGACTACTGACATTACAGCCATGAGCATCAATAGAGAACATTGCTAATGTATAAAATGGAAAATCGATTTAATGTTGCCTTGTTAAATCCATTATCTACCTTTTTCCTAGTTATGTGGAGTTTGACATGGTTCTTTTGAATGTTGTAGTGGTGTGGACAGTGCCGGGTAAAACTGCAATAAATTTGAAACGGCGGTCTGCAGTTGCAATGCAATTAAATGGTCACAGTCTGGAGCTCTGCAATGCCAGATCAAATACCTAATCTCAGGCACTAAGTGACTGATACGTCACTTAGTGACGTATCAGTCACTTAGTGACGTATCAGTCACTTAGTGACGTATCAGTCACTTAGTGGCTTAATCCGAGTTCATTTCCGGGCTACCATGCTTTCCGTTAAGCTTTCGAGGAGGAGCAGTGAGAGAGGAGAAATTGTCCTGTTGCTGAACATTTCCCCGTCTCTAAACACACACGAGATAGCAAAGCACCAGGAGTCAAAGCAATACAGAGGCCCATACAGGCAAACATTAAGCTCTTCCGTTTCACCTCATCTGTTCCATCATGGATTCCCCTCTGGGTCTACAAATCATAATACAAGCACGGCTCAGCACAAGTCACAAAGCCTCATTGTGCTGTCTGCCAGAGTCCACACACACACACACTGTGCCCACTGGTGGGTTATTGAGCCTTTAATAAGAAATCTATGTGCACACACACACACGCACGCGCACGCGCACACACAGCAAACACATGAACACACAGATGTAGAGATGAATAAGTATACTGTGTTCACTATTAAATATGAAATTATTAAGCATAACACACACACACACACACACACACACACACACACACACACACACCAGGGAGTACTGTTTGTCTGTTTTATGGGAGGATATAAAAGATGGTCTGAGTGGCTGGTCTCTGCCACCTAAAGCAGTGAAACCACCGTGCATTTTTTGGCCTTGCCAGGCGTGCTCTGCTGAGGTCCAGGACCCATTCCAGCCGGGGGCCCCTCTCTAATTTCACCCAAAACAGCAGTAGCCGGAGCTGCAAAAGACAAATCTGGTTCCTGAGTTCAGAAAACTATTACTTTTTTCCTGTCTCCCTCTTATGCCAGCGACCACAGATCGACAGCTACACACCAGCACCGGCCCAAAACTATGAGTGGTATTTTCAGCACTGTAATTTAAAGCACACACATGGTATACGCATGCAAACACACGCACACACACACAGTATACAACGACATACAATAAAACAGCACAAAAACAGGATTAAAATGCCCAACAGGGCACATGTGACACTCCCGCGAATCACCTCATCCGCTTTATATCACATCTACATGTGTGTAGATGAGTGTTGTTCATCACCTGGTCAAGAGCACTAGAGATGTGAGTGACACTGAAGAGAGAAAACAAAAAACAAAACCAGAGCTGAGTCAGACCCAGAATTATTATATAGTTCTATGTTTATAACCTACGGTTTCTAGGGCAGGGTATTTCCATATGCATGATACCTGACCAGAAATAGTGTTTTGCCTCTAATCATTTGATTTAATAATTTAAAAGTCATAGTTCAGAGTGCATGTGCTCGTGCACAAACATGCTGTATATGCATATATACATATGCACATGTATGACCAAAACCCCCTGGAGTGTTCATGTGAGAGTGGCGCATGCACCCTCAATTGCTTTATTCTGCCTCCTAGTGGTCAAACTGCACATTGTTTCCATTACATTTATATTTTACTGGACAGAAATGCATAAAATATATTTAAACTGAAACCAACTGAAATTCAAAAATAAAAAATGTGCAAATAAACATGTTAATTTTATAATGCATGCAGATTAAATACACATGGTCACATCCTCGCTCTCAGATACACACACGCACACACACACACACGCACACGCAAACACACACACACACACACACACAGATTACAGATGCTGCCTGTATGCACTGTTCCTGGTGCCCAAGACCTTAATTATCCTGCAGTCTTTTTCCCCCATAAATACAGCCACAGCAAGGCTGTAATTAGGCCCTATATTTACCCCACCTGTCTGGGGGAGTCCACCGCTTGCCATAGGGATGAGCCAGCCCCAGCTTACTATAGCAGACTGCAGTACCACGGGTGCAATGGATGCATGATGAGACATTATTGACTGAGGTCTGGCCTTGTGAATAACCCGCGTACCCCAAAAGAGGACGAGAGCACATGCGTCTTTGGATTGGGCTGAATAGCAGCTCAGGCAACTGTACTGTTATGATCCTTGAGCAGAGCTATACTGTATAGCCCTTACTGTACTGTACCTGCTTGTTATAGTGTCCTACTCACTGTGAGTCACTTTGGATACGTGTCTGCTAAATTGTGTTTATAGTGCCATGTGTGGACCCATGCATGAATGAGTCACACTTTTATTGTGATTGGTGTCCCCAAGACGCGGTGCAAAACACTGTCGGGCTGTCCGCTGTCATGTTTTACTTCCATGTCAAATGTAAACCCTGTTTCATTGCCAGCTCCTGTGGGAAATAATGCATTCCCCCCTTTTATCTCCGCTTTCACCTCCTCCTATAAAGAAAGAGCAATTCTAACCTCCCTCTAATCACGTGGCGCTTTCGTGAAACAGGCTGTGCGTGAAAACATTTCAAATGAGTCTTGCAGCTTCTCTTGATGACGGGACCTGCTTAGCGGCGGTGCCGGACGCCAAGCAGACCTCCCGGTGAGGGCTGAAAGCTAAAATAGCATGGACGCGTCTCAGCGCGGGTCTTGTTTACATTGTGGCCATTGTGGTACAGTGGAGTAATGCGTGCCGAGCCCGCCATCATAAACAACTGCTCCCGGTCCCATAAAGGTCACATGGTGCGTACTGTAATGTTGCGTCGTATTAAACATGGCTCATGGGCTTCCTGTGTGTACTGTTAAGAGTTTCATCCCAATTATCTGCCTCATTAAATTTCTAAGTGCAATGTGTGAAAGTAAATCCAGGTACACGCTCTCGGTCCGGAGTTCCCGCTGTGGTGTGAAACCGCACAGCGAAAACACGTGTTCATTTGAAACACAGGTGAGAGCATGGCCCTCCCGCGCCCGAGGCATTCCTCTCTACTCCTCCCTTGTGAGTCTCCACACGCTAGCACCGTTCTCGTGTCATCCTTACGTTAAACATAAACAGTGAGCTGGAGATGTAAATGGTTTGCCTCTTTAAAAAGGCAACTGTGGGAGAGGTTCTCCTCTTGTTGCTTTCAATTGAACGACGCCGTTGGTTGGTTCTGTGGGCACTATAATGCGATCGAGGCGTGTCACTTTAAGACAGAAGGTGAACTCGTGCAACTGCAGAGAAGACCCATGTAATGACTTTAACCCGGGTCCCAAACCTCTGGTTTGTGGCAGTGAAGCCAAATTGACTCAAGCCCCTTCTCCTATCCTCCTCTCCCTTCCTCTTTCCGTCCGCCTGACATCGAGACCGGGAGTATCTATGACCCTCTTCTCTGATGAGAGAGATGGCTTGGAGGGACTGGGGAAACATAGGCTGGCCTGGAAAATCCCACAAGCACATCCTCACCGCCAGTGACCACTGGACTCATTGGATACCCTGATTCAGACAGGCCAATTCCTGATTCAGACAGGCCAACTCCAGACAGACTGTTTCAATCTCATTCTAATCAGACCCTTCCACCGTGCAAAGTGAGTTGCGTGCAACACGAGCGTCATTTTCATTTAAATGAATGTGCCTTGTGGTCTTAACACAGAATTCCTGGCATTTGAGGACATTGAGAGAGAGAGTGAAAAAAATAGCCAAGTTGAGTGATTGAAGCATTGGCTTCAAGTCACCCAGCTATTCCCAACTATCCTAAAGTAATCCCAATGTTTGCTGTGCAAGTCTAGCGATAAATAACTAAATGTATGCTAACATGTAGAACATATACACAGACCATATTGAGGTTAAAAAGCAACGCGTTTAGAAAAACTTCAATAGACTGACACACCTGACACACTGATGTAATTGCCAAAGGTTGGAATCAGTCCACACTCCATCTCGTCTCGTGTTCTTAAGCAAACAAGCGCTCTGTACACACGCACGCACGCACACACACACATATGACCTGGACGGGGAAAGCGTTCAAAGCCAGAAAGAGAACAATTTACATTGTTGTTGTGTTCATCAGGGCCACTGGTGTCAAATAGCACACATTCCTTTGGGACAGTAAAGCCATTCATTCACAAGGTATGGGGGACATGCAGAGCACAACATGAGAGTGTGTTACAGTAGACAGGAGGCGTCCTAATCACACAGTGACTTAAAAGCACAGTCTGATGTTAAATCATCTATGGCATTGTTTCCCAACCCTGGTCCTTGGGGAACAAGGCCCTGCATGTTTTAGATGTCTTCCTGCTCCAACACACCTGATTCAAATGAATGGGTCGTTATCAGGATTCTAACGAGCCATTCATTTGAATCAGGTGTGTTGGAGCAAGGCAACATCTAAAACATGCAGGGCCGTGTTCAGTGATGGGCAAGCTACATTGAAAATGTAGTGAGCTAAGCTACCAGTTACTTTACATTAAATGAAGCTTAACTACACTGAAGCTACCTCAAAAGAACTGTAGCAAACTAAGCTACATGTAACACAGCAAAGTTCGTTCACTACCGGTACATTTAAGATATTTTTTTTCCTACATTTTATTGTACCAACATTCAAAAGTGTAAGTCAAACAAACAAACAAACAAACAGGGCAGTTCAACTGTTTATTAAACAATAAGATGTGTTCTCTGCCCTCACTGTTCTTTCTATCACGTAAACTCAGTCTTGTCGTTATTCCCCCGCAATCCCCTGCATCAAAGTCTCAGGCATCAGCGCAGCGATTGGTAGACCTAAGTCTACGGCATCACCGTCATACGGAAGTGCTTTTGTCGGCTACACATGTAGACTAGGACCGTGTATGTGATGGCATCACGTACTGATTCTTAGCAGATGTTTTAGACTTAAGCTTGAGCTGCAGATTCAAAAATGCTTGGGAAAATGAATAGACCTAGACAGAATAGACCTGGCATCTCCGTAATTAAACCTCACTAGGTCTTAACACTAGGACGTGTGAGAATATTGGCCAGCGTTGCTCAACGCCCACAACACCCCTTTCCTAATGAGAAGGTACAAGTGGCCGCACTAGCTGGTGCTGGCTCAGTGCAAGAGGGACACCCGTGGGAAGAGGCTAGAATATCTGGTGTACCACATCAATAAATCAATAGTAGATGAATCACAGAGGCTGGGCTTTGGTGATATCTCAGTTAAATGTCAACATGTTTATTACTGGTTTGGGGAAATGACGTTCACAGTAAATGGAGAAAGACAGTCAAGGTAGAGAGTCCAAATGTCACTGTTCTGCTTTTATTTTGAAGGTATTCCAGTTATTATTTATTATGCTATCTCAGCAGCAGTCCAATCAAACCGAGCCAAACTGAATGTGCTTCCCTAGTTTTGACAAGCGGATGATTTACCTGGACAGGTGTCAGCTGAGTTCGGGGATCAAACACGCGCAGAATCTTGTCCTGGAAAAACAAAAGGCAAGGAAAGACTGTGTCATCGATAATTTAGACTGCTAATGTTTGGAAAGCAACAGGTTAACATTTAGCATACAAGTGGCACATGGACAAGTGTGGAGTGAGTAAACACTGAACAGCTCCTGTGTGCTCTGTGTGGTATTCATATTCACATATATCTGCTGCACAGGACAACATATCAACATAGGCCAGTGACAATGTGCACGACGCCCATGTTCCTTACAGTGAATGTTGGCTTTGTGGTGAACATATAGGGGATGTGTAGGAGAGGGCAAAGGGCATGGGGAGGTCAGGATTGTACGCTCTCACAGAGACTGAAACCCAACATGCTTGTTGAAGCTATATGTGTCTGCTAATCAAAATGACAGGTTCCATTTTGATTGTGAATGTAAAGATTGGTCTTCAACGTCAAGCTTATTAATAGATATAGAAGAAAAATAGGCTATTTGACTGTTCCTCTAGTGACCTCTCCGTGGCCTGGTGTGTTTTGACCCCGATCCACCCAACCAGCATACGGCACCAATAAGCCTGCCCAATCAGAGATCCTGCGTGATTGAGAGGAAATGGGGCCTAATGGGAACCGGCTGTGACCGGGACATGCATGTATGCCGCGCTGTCACTCAATACTGTGGGGCAGCTCTGATCACCGCAGCAGGCTGACATGTAAGGCTGATAGCAGGTAATAACTATGAGCGTCTAGACCAAGCACACTGGCACGCACACACACACACACACACTCATAAATGTCAGAGGGAATCAAGGAAGAATCACAAAGATTCATGACAGTCAAGCACATTCACACGCACACACAGAGAGAGAGAGAGAGAGAGAGAGAGAGAGAGAGAGAGAGAGAGAGAGAGAGAGAGAGAGAGAGAGAG
>JAODLL010014304.1:0-28410 GCA_026546735.1 Forbesichthys agassizii | reverse complement strand
GGGGGGGGGTGGGGGGGATGGGGTCACAGGGGCGCTCACCCACCCATTTATCATACTGTGACAGAAGCCACAATACATTATCTTAATGACGCTGGTCAGCGTAAATGGGAGATGCGGGATGCGCGTTCAATATATTGCCGGCGAGTCAGGAGCGGAATTGAGCACAATGCAGCACAGCCATGGTAACTGCATGGCAAGCAGATGTCTGCTAGTCATTACTCGCTGCCAGGAAACCGTGCCCGTATCCAGGAGCGATCTGAGGATGGCAAGATTGAATAGGGTCACATCATCCTGCATTGTAATGACAGGATTATCTGGTGCGACAAGATTGGAATGTGGATGAAATGACTTCTCTCCCACATGATGTATGGTTTTCAGACAATGTTTCAGATAAAGGTTTATTTTATTTAACTTGGAATAAGCGATGCTGGAGACAGATTGTTATTATTTGAGCTCCATCCAAACAAATACACCGCACCCCTTCAGTTCTTCCTAAGAAGTCCTCCTTCACAAATTGGACGAGGCTGCAATAATATTGTGTGTTTTCTGCATTACTTTGTTTGTGTTCCCATTTACAGAGCCAGGACTGTATCGGAAAGCTAATGGACCATGAGCAGATATTGACTTAATCTGACAACATGTCTATTGGAATAGAATCCCCCTTTTACCCCACCATTAAGAATGCCTATTTAGGGACCCTTAAAGACAACTAATGATTCATCTGGATTTTATCTTGGTGTAACGATTTTGCCATCCTGCCCAAATGTCAGCTTGCCAATGACACCCTACTTTATACCCTGCATTACTGTATTTTCAGTGTATATACCGCAAGTGTAAATATAAGTAGTCAATTAACAAACTGTTACACAGTCTTTGAAGCGCTGTTATCCAGCGATCGATCTGCTTTGGTAGGCTATAATTATAAAAGTGTCATGGGTGCAGGTCAGGCACACGCAGCAGAGAAACCCTGTTCTGAAACGCCATCGACTGACACTGAGGTTTGCAGCCCCGCCCACACACCGTCTGGGAACATACTGTACTGTGGAGGTAGCCTTAATGAACACTGCTGTTCTTTAAGTGGTTCTCAAGTTTTAGACGCTCTTGATGATTTGCTTCAATAACTCACATTTCAGCGTAGTTTATATTATGGATGATAATAATGCAGCTGTAAAGTTGGTCAAAAGAAAGCACCATGGTTGCTGCTCTTGGACCCCAGAGCATTTAAAGCCAAGTACCATTTTAAAAACCTCAGGGTTCTACTTAACTCTGATCTTGGCTTTAACAGTCATCTAAAGGCGGCAACAAAATCAGCCTTTTATCATCTGAAGAATATAGCTAAACCTAAAAGCTTTATGTAAAAATATCACTAGGATAAACTGCTTTTATCTCCATAGGATTGCTACAATGGCCTTCAAACACGGCTTCCTAAAATATCATTAAACAGCTTTTTCAAAATGCTGCTACAAACACCAAAAGAATATACCACATCACACATAAGTCATTACATTGGCGATGTGATATATAAATAAAATGTCTTGCCTAAACATATGGAATCAATATTCTGAATGTAAATTAGATACACCCTTTAAAGTTATAGTCGGCTATTGAAAGCTATTGTAAGCTAATACACTTTTTGTTAAATTCACCAAATATCTCCTCGCATTTCAAAGTTAGCAAGCATTCTCGAGAATGACTAACCTTGCCTTTAACCCTGGCAGCCAGTTAGATAAACAGATTAGCATCAATTAGCAACAGACCACTGCTAACCAATAATCATGATTATCTGATTATTGTACCTTTCGCTGATCTGAAATCTAACCTTGGCTGTCACTTACCTTGAAAGAGAGAGGAAAGAGAGAAACACCACGTTATCAGGAGTATATATTGAGTGCATCAAAGCATAATTTACACTGAACGAGGGCAGTGGCACCTCATGAGAGCCAATTACTGTAGACGAACACACACACACACACACAGTACACAATCATACTGTATACAATGGCTTAGAAGTTAGAACACACTCTTTTTCCCAGAGAAAGAGAGAAAAATGCTCTCTCTTTAAGACAATCGATCCAGGACTAAGCGACAAAGTGACTCCACTCCTAATGGGAAAGGAATAATGGGAAATGAATGTGGTTGAATGTAGAAACATGACAACAAATACTGTACTAATATGACTGAGGGACATTAACCTTGCTAATGATCATATGATATGACGAAATATGACAACGATGATGACACCAGCTGTATTCTGGAAGGTTCTCCTGACGCCTATCCCACATCTCTCCCTGTACTGTGTGCTCCTGTGTTCTCCTGTCTCTCTCTCCACATACAGTATCTTTCTATCTTACCGCCCATTCTCACATCCCTTGTTCCCTTTACATCACATAGAAAAAGGTAGGATAACAAAATATAGACAAAAAATAATAAATACTATGCAATAGAAATACTATTGGTGGCCCCTCAGGAAAGAAGAACAAGATGGTCATGAGATCTTTATCCAAGAATAAGAATAACAAGAACAACACCAATATCAAAGGTAAGTCTGCTACTGTATATCCATAGCATTCAGACTATTTCATATTTGAACCATCCATCAGGCGAACCCATGGATTGGCCACAAATCATTATGAAACCAATACGAAACCAATATGAAAAGGTGATTTGTGTTCAGCCACTTTTGATTGGTCACCTTCAAAACGGACAATCATGTGAGCTGACGTAAAAAATCAAATTGCCTTGTCCACTTGTTAGCATAGAGCCCCCAGTTATATAATGATTACACAGTAACATAGGGACATAATGAGCACACCATGCATGTTTGGACCAGTGTCAATACAGTGTGTGAATGCTAGCGAGAGGGAGAATTGTTATGGATTCATACATTACATAATATCAATGCCAGTACAATACTGTACAAGTTGTGATGTGTTCTTACATGTCATAATCTTTTCATAATTTATCTCCCGAGACAAACAGATTTTTTTTCACCAATATTCCATGAGCCCCCACGTCTACACAACTGTTTTTATAAAAAATAAAACATATTTTTAATTAAACACATGGTACTGTATGAAAATTGTATAAATGTGTTCTTTCCATGTTCATTTGAACATTCACAAACACATTTGATGGTAACGTGTCTCAGCTAGAGTTTTATTATTGCATATTTGCATAACATTTGTGAAACGCTTGGATGGAAACCAACTGCCGGTCATAATCTCA
This sequence comes from Forbesichthys agassizii, assembly GCA_026546735.1. Classification (NCBI taxonomy): domain Eukaryota; kingdom Metazoa; phylum Chordata; class Actinopteri; order Percopsiformes; family Amblyopsidae; genus Forbesichthys; species Forbesichthys agassizii. The sequence goes on along the minus strand of JAODLL010014304.1, from coordinate 25,185 downwards.
CTGTTTATGAATGAAAGTGCCATACATACATACAATATAATCCAAGTCATTGAGGACATATACTGTATACTGTGTGGATATCTTATGTTGTCTTCATCTTTGATTGTCATCCAGGTCTTTACTGTGTGAACACGTACTGTACAGTAGGCCTAGACTTATTTCATTGATAAACTGCGTGCTACGGAGAATTCCAAGGACACACCAAGGTTAAACCCAGAATGAAGCCAGTCTTAATGTGACCCCTGTATGACCTCAATGAATCATGCCAAGTAACACCAGACTCATTACTCATTTGAGGTCTTGCTACATTTCTCCTGCATGGGGAAATGGATGGGGGGGGGGGGCAAAGGTGGGTGATTAAATCCTGTTTTGCTCGAAGACGTTGGGCATTGGGTCGAAGACAACTCCCAATGGTTAGGCGATTCTAACGAGGCCTGTTTCCTTGGTGATTGCGCTCGCAGTGGGTGAATTCTAACATCAAACAGTCATCACCTCTGAGGCGTCTGGCCAGAGAGTGAAGGACGGCAGCTTGGATGATGGAGCACAGCTGTAAGGAACAGGTGTGTGCGTCTCATTAAAGCCCATCCAAGAAGCCCCAGGTACAGTAGGAGGAAGAATAGGGAGATGTTTGGTCTTGCATGGGAGTCTGTGTTTAAAGCACACACTCCAATACAGCATCCATTCAATTTATGCCAAACGTCTGCTGGAGGACTTAATATTCAGATAAGGAAGTTACGGAGTTGAGGGTTTAGCAAAGGTCAATTGCACCTCAAGCATGGGAAGGTGGCCTGCTTTGGAAGCTTGTATTTAAATGTGCGTTATTGTATTGATTGTATTTCTGTGAATGCGTGAGGCGCATAAAAGGATTTAAGTACTGTGTCTCAGTCTGTGCATGTGTGTGTGACTGTAACACAGTATCCCTGGTAAGAGCTCATGTTTTACCAGTCTCGCCCTCTTAGAGAACAAATTAAACGGTGGCAAAGGTGTGGAGTCAGACAGAAAGCAAAAAAAATAAAAAAATACAGCGGATTTCAGGTTCAGAGGCCTTGGCTTTGTGCCCCTAAGAGCTTGAGCTATGCAACAAACAAATGCACCAGACCACAGCTCTAGCTAATCGTGGAAGCTTATTTCTCCTGACTCAGTCGACAAGAGGGACCCCTTTGCCTAAGCTCTATCAATCGAAAAAACATTGTCTCACACCGATATGCACACAAATGCCATGCGCACATCTGTCCACACACCTACAGCAGAACACAAACATATAAACACTCACAACGCCCCATTCTGTCTACTGTACATCACAGAAGCCTACAAAACAAATTGCAAAAAGCCTGAATGTTCTAACAAGAACAAAAACACCAAACACGCGTGAAACACTGATGCAACCTTTAATCATATGTTGGCTACAAACACACTGCTGTTCACATTGCTCACCCTAAACAATGTATTTCCATCTCTTTAGATGAAGAACTAAAATGTGGCTAATACATTGAAAGTCTCAGGAGAGGTTATTCTCCGTTTACCTATCAGGGTTTATGTTTTTGTGCTGCATATCTACTACACATCTAAACTAGGCCTACAGTATATCACACAGATATGGTACTGTAGGTTACATTATTTTAGTATAACGATTCCACAGTTGCATCAAATAACCTATTTATGGCATTGAGACGTTATGGCCCCACTATGGGTCTATTAGTTGATTGCATGTATGTACAGTACAGCTGTGCACAGTAACAGCTACCTCTTATAAGTCCAAAATCCCCCAAAAACGATGCATTACAACGTGTAATACTTTATGAGCAAGTCATTTAAATTGTCACACAAATATCCTTTAGCTAGCTGAAAGTACCATCGTCTCAAATACAAATAAATAAATGTAGTATTAAAGGTGCAATTAACCTCATATAGCTTTCTGGCTCAGAATGGTGCCTCAGTTACCAGTAACCATGGTTTCTTTTAATTTGTCTGCTTCATAGCTCAGATGTCAATGTCTCACTCTGTTGAAGGTACAGTCAGCTATTGCAAGCTAATTGTAAGCTAATACACTTTTTTGTCAAATTCAACAAATAGCTTACTGTTATCTGTGCGTGTTGAAAAAATAACCCAATACTTCTACACAGCCCTGCTTCATAAATAGGAACACTGCTCACATCAACAAAGCCATAGTGCTACGCTTTGCTTCACAATGTGTTTCAATGTGTGGGGCGATGCCACGGAGGACCGCGGAGGGATCTGGTTTTGATTTGAGCTTGCAGTTAGCAAGTGTTCTTGAGAATGACTAAACCTGCCTTTAAATCTACAGTACAGTACAATAATAACCATATATATCACATTTTCAATATCTTGGATGCATTAGTCTTACTGTGTTGTGTACAGAGGAGATATCTGGGCACGATTATCGGGGCATGCCTCTACAGATGAAGGAGAAGACTGAAATCTTCACACAGAAGTGGATGTGGAGATGTTTAGGAAGGGTCCCATAGTGGCCTCATGCAATGACAAATAAACTGGCATAAAATGTGAATGCAAACGGTACAGTACCTTTAAATCTGGTTGACTGGTAACATAGCAATAGACTGGTTCAAAGTCGTATCAATAAATACAAAAAATGTGTGAAACATTAAAACATTTGTATTTCTGGTTAGAAGCTACAACACTTATCTAATGTGTAGTGGGATAAATACAGACATGACTTCATACTCACTCAACCTGAAGAGCTTGTTTGCACTGTACTGTATTTGTAGCTCAGTAATTCCAAGACATGCCATGCCATGACAAACACACACACAACACCTACGTATGTCAGATAGAGAATATAACAGTTGATATACTGTACATGCAGGCCCCTCTTGCTACTGTAGCTGATACTGTATCACTTTATAAACTACTGTCCATGTATTATGCAGTAGTAAACGTTGTTCAGTTATCTTTCAGATAATAAAATATAGCAGTACTTTAATGATCAAGAGTTATCACCATCAAAGACGAAAACATTTACGGCAAGCAGGGAGCAGAATTTATTTTCAAAGATCACTTCACATAGTCCGTTTAAAATCTGTGGTCGACTGGGTTGCAGTACCCACATTTTTTTTTTTGTATTCTTTTCTTATTTATTTTGTATTTTTCAAGTTAATCGTCACATGAATTTAGAGGTTGCCATGGCGCCATAACACCACAACAATGACATCGCTGCTGAACGACATCTTGTCGGGTGTAGTGTCTCGGTAAAGCAGCGGGAGAGCACGGGGCCCCCGTCTGAGAGCTGTGACAGGTGACGAAGAAACACCCCCCTCCCTCCACAGAGCAGAGCGGTTGCAGGAGCCTCGCTCCGTCCAGCGGACACAAGGTAAACGCAGCACAAAAAGGCAAATGCTACTGACGCACCGGACTGCCCCTTTCAGCTCCTTGCTCCTGTCTTTTCTCAAACTCCCTCCACCAGCCACCTCCTCCTCCTCCTGCTCCTCCTCCTGCTACTCCTGCTCCGCTCTGGCAGGGGAGATAAGCTTTCTGTCCAATGCCAATTTTAAAGGAAGATTACGCGGTTCTGTCTCTAGAATCAATCTGGGAAAATGTAAAACACACAATAAAAACACACAAATGTGTATCCACGTACTGTACATACTGTAGGCCTGCACACAGACACATACTGTACCTACTTCATCAAACCTGACCAAACAAGACAGCAGAACATAAATAAGAATAGTATAGAGGCATGACAGTCAAATGTATTATTTATCACACTGGAGTGGTGCAGAGGTGCTAAAATTAGCTCATTTTCTCCAGGTGGTATTAATTGTTGCTCATGAATCTCTCTCTCTCTCTCTCTCTCACTCCCTCCCTCCCTCCCTCTCGATCTCTCTCGCTCTCTCTCTCTACATCTCTCTCTCTATCTCTCTCAAGCTCGCTTTCAAGCACATTAGATGTGCTTGAAAAGATTCAGGCTAGCGAAAAATGAGAAAACCAAAACAGCGGAGTTTATAGCATACTGTATGTGTTCTTCCACCTACAGTATGCACACTGTATTTTATATCGCTAGCCACCTTTGAGAAATGGTTCCTCACAGACACCAATGGGGTCACAAGGAATCATAGCGGTCCAGTGACTAAGCCCTGCACATGCACAACACAAAAATAATCCCCTCATTGCTACTGGCCACCAAGGGTTCATGTCCAGGTTGGCTGCCCGTTACCACGGAAACCAACGAGTGCATTGTTTGTAGGGCCACATATTGAATGCACCTTTTCTTCAGGGAGAGGGGGGAAAAGAAAAGAGCAAAATGAAGGGTCTACTGGCGCTTACCTCAATCACGCCACTATATCCTGTATCCTGTGAGATCAAAGGGTGTAATGCCCCTCTCTCTCTCACATAACGTGAATCACATAGTCACCCATGTTAAATGGCTGGAGGCCCCTGAGGAAAACTGCAACTTCTTGTGATTTTGTCGAGGATTTCACCCGCAGTAGGAGCTGCAATGTCAAAGTAAAACATGCTTTTGGGGTTTAATTATCCTTTAAAGAAGTAGGAATGAATATAGCGCTGTAAAACGAAAGACCAAGATATGCACTTTTTACCTTTACAGAGCTTTGACCTTCAGACCTGGGACAAATCTCCTGTGGCATCTGTCAATACGTTAGACTGGTATACAGGTCACGCCCCCTTTTGTGGGCTAAGAAATTACTCTCGCCATAGACCTCAATGCTAAATAGCAGTAGAAAACAAAACCAGTACTATTATATTTGTGTAGACATCGTCCGATAGCAATTTGGTAGACCCTACCGCCCAACCCTATGGACCAATCATCATTTTTATGTACAGAATACATTTCTACAATGTGTTAGTTCTTAATTGTGGCACAAGGGTATAAGTATAATTGCTAAATCTTGTTGGCCTATTGCACCTATTGCATCTTAACCGTGCTGGAAAGGTGGATTCCTCCCTCTGGGATCCCTTCCCAAGGTTTCTACTCTTTTGGGGTATTTAATGGACATTTTCCTTGCCCGGAGGGTGGAGCATGTTAAGGGGGTGTTGTTTGTTTCCCTGTGAAATATAGGCTGTACAGCCCTTTGATACAGTAATGTGATAAAGGGCTATATTAATAAACTTTGCATTCACTGCAAGCAAGCTCTGCATATTCAGCAAAAAGTCATTCACACATTCTGACACAGTCTGTTGTCTTATTGTTAGAGGGGTTATCAATTATACATAATACTACATTTCTCTCTCTGCGTTGGCGACGCATGTCTATCGCTAAGGGAACGTGTGATGCAACAACTTGACTGTACATTTCCTGTTTCATTGTTTTATGCCGCGGGTGGGCATCATCCCTGCAGCTCATGTTGCCAAGAAACTAAGCCATTGGAACAGAAAAGACATTCCTTGCAGAGAGGAGAAGCAACATTGCTGCACCCTGATATGCTGTTTATGTTGTGGTTATATTTTCAATAATGACAGCAGAAAACATACGCTGCACAGCGAGTGCAGTGTAACTTGAGGCAACAGAAGCAGCCCTATTGGAAGGAAAATCAGGCCTCACGCAGAGAAACGAAGCACTAACTCCCAAAATAAGTCTTGCATTGAAGCAAGACTCCACTGTCCCCAAGGTTTCTAACACCACAGCACACACACACACAGACCTACAGTACAGCAAAGGAAAATACATCTGTTTAATTGAATTCAAACATATTTTATTTGATCTAATCTAATCACATTTTTGGTCTAAAAAGTCTACTAAAAAATTAATGCCCATCTGATAATAATTGAGGCCATGCAGTTTCATAATCTTAAATCATATTTGATCTGCCGTGCCTATAGATTTAATGAGAATGTGAGTGTTTGAATTGTATGTGAACTGCTATAACAAAAGGTCCTGACACACAAGCTTGAAGGCTTGATGCCATGGAATCCTATGGTGTTGATATCACCATGAATTGGACCCACTACTGTACAGTACCTCAACCTGAAATTGGCATCTACTGTATATTTCTAGGTATCTGTACAACATGCATGATTTTAGAGGGAATCTAATGGCTGAATATTGTGCTGGGACAAGCTTAAACTTTGGATGAAGTGTTACAGTACCTGAGGCAGAACATAGACGTCTGCGGTGTCAAAAGACACCATGTGGACACCAAGAATGCATTCAAATTTGCATCCATACAGAGTATGGCTTGAAAGCTGGCATTCATATTTAACAAATGTCCTTAACAATGTATGAAGTAATGGTAAATGAAACAAACATTCAGAGACCAATATACAGTACACGTAGTTTTATATGAAAGACATTACGTGTTTTTCTGTAACATAATGTACTGTAGTGTCTGTAACAAATGCAATGCACATCACATACGCTTGTTTTGCTAGTAGTTACAGTACAGCTATGTTACTCCTGCTCCGTAATGTTTTGGATAAAAGCATCTGCTAAATAACATATTTCTGAAACTCATAGCAAATATCTCTTCTATAGTATTTGTGAGAATCACTTGTGATACAGAAACAAATACTGTAGAAGTAATATTTAGTAAAAATGTGTTTTTGGAAATATTTTAGTACTAAAACTGCTTGATATGCTAAAACCAAAGCGTTAATCCCGCATTAACTCCATTAGTCAGCTTGTCAAAGTTGCTAGAGATTAATGTACAGAAAAGATAGATCATATGCCATTCCTGGCTCCGTGCATGTTTTGCACACAGTATAGCTGCCATAATGTACTATCTTGCACAGTATGCATGGTGTCTCATTAGCATATGTGAGCTTATAAACACTCAAATCTGTTTTGTATGATTTTGTGTGTAAACTAAAAAAAGATAATATGGCAGAGAGAAGATTACACCATCGATCCAGCGGGACAGGTCTCTTTAATCACCCAACCATTCTTTCTCCTTTATGACCCTCCCATTATTCCTCCATCTTTCTTGTTTATTCTCCCATGCATCTACCCCCTCACATAAATCCTCCACTATAACAGGCATCGTACAGAATATAGCAGCAATGCACCGCTGCAAATGCAACTTCTGATATTGTGCAAAGGTACAGTAGTGACACTCACACTGTAAACATACTGTACTAATCTTAGTAACAATGTTTTATAGGTTCATTTTCATGCAGCCATTCTTTTTCCCTCTTGCTCTCTGTCCTTTTTGTCCTGATCCTCTCCCCGTTGTGAGCCATGAAAAACTAGGTGTCGACCAATTACCTCATATAAAGAGCATGCTGCTCATTTTTTGTCTTTCATCACCGCGTACTGCGAGACTGAATCAATGCAATGGAAGGAGGCAGCCCCAGTGGTCAGGCAGACAGCAGACAAGATGAGAAGTGGCAAAAACAAGGACATGCACACATGCGCGCACACACACACACACACACACACACACACACACACACACAAACAGGCATTAAGAGTTGTGCCATCAAACACTGTCATATGGATAAAAATCCAAAACATTACAAAGGCGCCGATTTGAACATCAAATATATTTGTAATCAAATTTTGCACTGTCCATATTTGCATTCACATGCGGTCGTGTGTGCACTTGCACGCGCACGCACAACCACGAGCGAGATGAAACACATCCTCATAAAGAACAGGATATTGGAGGCAGCTGTGAAAAATGATCAAGGGAGCGATATCAATAACAGGATGGCTCTCACAACATAGTGGACAGCTGCAGTTTCATTGGACGTGGCCCTCATTAAAACTGCTCAAGGTGGACTCTGCATCCGTCACCCAACCTCTCTTTTCAGCCACCATTTTCCCATGGCTCCGCCTGTCCTACATCTTCGATATACAGACAAATTACATAAAAAACCCCGCTATGTTGTTATTTAAATTAACAAGGGGGATGTAACCAGGCAGATGTGAACTTGGCAACGCTAGTCTGGATTCAGTATAATTAGATTTGGTGTCACAATGTGCCAATGCCCAACTTTGAGACGTTGAATTCGGAAAGAGCGGAGCTAAATTAGCGGGAAAATAACTACTTTATATACTGAGCACCTTGAAAAAGTAGTTAATTTTTCTCTATGATAACCATAACCCTGTCTAAAAATATTGGGAAGAGGGCTTTCATGTACTGTAGTAATATAGGTACATAATTATCTAAAACATTTAGCTTCCAAATATCAACATGTAGTGTATGAAACACCAGAATCCATTCATACATGTACTATACAAGTACTGTATATAAGCACTTGCAAACAATTCACAAACAATTGATTTTGTTGTGTTTGTTAACAAAGACACTATGACAGGTGTAGTTATAGAGGTTGTTTGCTTTTTTTTGTTGTTTTTAAGTGATAATTTGGAAGGGCTGCTACAATATATATATAGCATAGTTCTAAGAGGGGGGAAAAAACAAGTTGAGTTAATTATGTGGTCATCATGGTTGATGACAAACTATGTCATCATGTCACCATGATGACCAATTCATTAATTGCACTAAACCAGCAACATTTAATTGTTTAGAAATGCACAAGAATATTTAGAGATTTTTGCAAAGTGAAAGCAAGCTAATAACTGTATTTTTACTACAGTATTTTTTTGGGTGATTAACCCGATTGCATTGTGTTTCATGTGTTGCAATTCAAACAACGACAACCCAAAATCATCTCATAACAATCATATTATCACTGTAAAGTGGCTTCAACGGAGAATCAAAAGTGTAACATTATAAATAAAGGTCTTACGAATAGCAAATAATGAATAAATATGGGTATATTCTTATAATATAGTAATATGAAGAACCAGGGAATAAAACACTAAAAAATATTGTTATTCCCTGCACAGACACAGAGATTCCAATGAACGAAAATATACGGTGGCAATATTTCATGGCTGAGAGCAGCATTTGGTGACTCAAGAAGACATCAACATATCAAAAAGCCTTTGCTCTGGTAGCAGCTGTGGCCTTTATTTTCTCTCCAGAGGACACCACAATATCCCACAGTGTCACTAAGTAAATTAAGACATACTGTAGCATTAGGCTACATTACATACTGGCGTATACGTTTATCCTTCTGATTTTGTGTTGTCACTTGCTTCATCATCCACCCAGGCAGCAAAGCACCAAAGTTCTTACAGTGCACTTGGCTATGCAAATCACAGGCTCTGCATTTTCCCCATGTGTTTGCATGGGAAAATGCATGAGATTCTGAGGTTTTGTAAACGACTGGGTTGACAAAAACAACCCAAATGATACACCATCCGTGACCAGTACAATTAAGTTAAATAGAGTCATAAATCAAGAACATTTATAACTCAAGGACAAAAATAAATCTGAGGTCAGCAATTCTTCTTACAAACATAGACTGTTAGACTGTTTGACATGGAGATTAAACTGACTGCATGCACAATTAGCAGCATTAGACAGGAACTGAGAGCTATTTATTTTGAATTTAAAGTCAATTCAGGGAAGAACAATGAGACTAAAGCACTCACTGAGGTTATGAGAAACCTGTTTTGAAAGCTGTACATTTGATAAACCTCCCATCCCATTCTAAAGCCGACTGGAACACTTTTGAGAATTCAATTATGTACAAGGTCATGGATTCCATATACTCCCTACAGAGTGGAAAAGTTTTTTGGCCATATAATTACAGCCCAGAGTTTTTATTTTTACTTATTTTTTTAATCTCATTATGGGATCAGCTAAAGATGAATACATGTTCTCCAAGTGCAGTTGCTATAGTTTCATTACAACAAAGAAAGTCATTAATGAGGCAGGAAGAGATTTCTTACAACCTTTTATGACATGAAACCCGTATTATCTATAAAGACTTTGCAGCTGCCAAAATATAGGTTTATAATAGAGGGTTTAGCATTCTCACAAATTATTTTATGGTCTGTCACTGTAGGATTATTTATGAATCCATTAACTCCTATCTTAAAGCGGGCAACAGAATATCTTGAGCCAGAGAATTCACTCCTGTTGTACTAGACCTTACAAATAATAGGAAAGAACGCCTTAGTGTAATAGTTAATCCAACATATTAGGGTTTGGCAGGAACGCCTCTCATAAACAACAGGAATTTTCTTATAGGCTTTATGAGTAGTATAGTGTGCTTATGGTATTAAAGTAGCCTATAATGGACCCGTTTGATTACATTTATTTTCTCAGGTCTTTTGTACATGTTAAAAATAATTTTTAAACAGAGTTCCACAAAATAAGTTATATTAGGATTGCTAAAATCAAATGCACATTTAGTACTTAATTAAATGCTAAAATTAAATCAGAAAGAATATATATACATTATACATTTAAAAAGAGATTCTATCTATACACAGGTTTTATTCTGAATAAAGTATAAACATGAATAATTAGAGTGGACATACAGTGTATATGATATGCATACCACCGTGACACAGCAGCAGTCATTAAAGCAAAGAGTCGTATACAGTACAGAGAATGCAGCCCCACTGCTTTCACCACGGATGAGGTGGAACAATAAGAGGTACAGAATGATGATGTAACCAAATGAGAAGCGAAAGAAGGCCGGTCTAGATAAGTACTACTGTGTTGTGCCAGAGGGCCTCTGCTTTACTCCCACGTTTAGTCTTTTAGCAGACACAGCTGGATGGTCTAGTGGTGTGTGTGTGTTCAAACCCCGGTGTTGACGTACCTGTAAGCATGCTTGAGCAAAATGCCTGACCCCCTGACCCCCTAACACCCTACCTGAGCCCGGTGGCTGGTCGCACCTCGTATGGCAGAAATCACCACTGTTGTGTGAATGGGTGAATGTGAGGTAAAAATACTGTAAAGTGCTTTGGATGAAAGCGCTATATAAATGCAGTCCATTTACTTTTATGCAAATCAACACACAACAAGTACTATATGTATGTCAATTGTATCTAAGGCGCTATGACACGTCAGTCCTCTCAAGCAGAGCATTCTGTTATCGGCCCTCACTAGATACTGTACCGATGTAGATACCGAGAACGTCAGGTTCACAGGATGCAAGCAACATCATCATTACAGTAGAAGAAGAGCAATCCCAACTATCTAAAGATCTATTATGTGTAGCTCTTGAGTAGGACGTCTTCTGCGCTTACTTGAGACAACTTAAGGCGTGTTTTGAAGAGATATGTCTTTTAACCTGTCTCCAAGACACGATATACACCAATATTTATTCCTGTATCTATTCCTCTCCCAACAAGAGCAACGATGTCCATTACCAGCAGTATGCAGAGCCACATGCGCCCACTCATCAGATCTTCTGCGCTGTTATATAAAGACATATCTGTTGTGAGGATGCGTCAGACACTGTGTTGTGCAATAGCATTAAAAATACTTCAGGGTCAGAGGGAAGCTGAAAGCCGAGTAGCGTGACAGGTGAGAGTTCCGCCACATACAAAGAGCCCACGTCCTGTTTGGTTCTGTAGGCTGATTGCAGTCATTGATTGAGTGTAAGGGAGAGAATAGCAATGCGTATGGTGATACAGTAGACCTTCAGTGTGTCTGCTAACAATACTGTAGCTTGTCATATGAAGAGATGTACCAGCACAGTCACTCTGTCAATTACATTAATGCTTGGGTATAAAATACCTGTGTCAGGCTAAGTGAAATCAAATGAGATGAGTCAAACTACAGCGCGCTTTTGGGTTTGTTTATGTATGTAGGCTATTGGGCCCTATTTTAACAATCTAAGCGCACAGCGCTAATTGGATGTAGGGCGTGTCCAAATCCACGTTTGTTATTTTAATGGCAGATAAATGGTCAGTGCGCCGGGCGCATGGTTCAAAAGAGTTGGACTTCATTATTCATGGGTGTGTTTTGGGCGTAACCTACGATTAACCAATCAGAGTTTAATCTCCCATTCCCTTTCAAAATCCAGAATCCAGGCGAGCTTGCATCATACAGTAGGCGGATTGATATTATACCCGTGGGTTTGTGAAAGCGCTGGAGCAGACCATCTAGGCAATAGCGAGATACCTAAAATATGTTTATGTAGGTTACACACTTATGATATTTCACATTTAATCCTTTGCATGTTTGTGCGCTCCTCCGACTCATAACACAAGCATCTATGCCTTCAATGCCATAGGGTGCTCCCTCAGAAGCTCTGTCCCACACACTGTACTGTCAAAGCTACTGTATGATAGTTAGATACATATTAGCGCACCCTTAAATGTCTTCCCCCGCTGTTCTTTCCCCATTGTTTATGTGTGGAACTGAAATGATCCACAAAAGCATGGAGAATTAGCATGAGCCTATGAGAACAGTATAGGAAGGAATAGACAATAATGCCTGCCACTCAAACAGACAGAGAGGTATGAAAGGGGCATGCACTTTAGAATTTCAAAACATAATTAGAATCCCAGACAAATTTGCGGAGGACCCTTTCACAGGTGAACCAGCTGGACAAATAAACATGTATAATGTATTTTAATGTTAATCATGCAAACAGAAACACCCAGATACCCAAGAATCGCAATCAAATGTGCACACTCCATTCTTGTGCCCTCGTACAGTTGTTCGTTTTCCTCAAGGAAACTGGCTAGAAATGCCTACACATACAAATAGAAAAACAGTCTGTCTTTCTTGGTAAAGTGACGGGAAAAAGACAAAGGAACAAAGGAAAAGCAATGGTTCCATCGGGGAGGATTGTCTTGCTAATGAAGTGTGGAGCCATCAAGGGCTGTGCATGTCACCAGATTTACAGCATATAGCAGCCCTGCGTTTCCCTGCAGCTGTAAAACCATAAGGGACGTGATTGAAGTGAATTAGACTTGAGTCAATGACTGACCTCACTAATCAGAGACAGTCAGTGGTCTTTTACACTTTGCAAATAATGCATCTTTCATTCTTGTGATTGCTTTATTAATGTCGACGGAAAATATACCTCTGCCAAATCTGGCCAGCTAAGCCAACGAGACATCCTTTCTTACACTCTCTCTTCTTAAGGTGTTAAAGAAACACCTTGGTCCCACTCCACAGACAACTTTTGCAATCGCACAAAACGTACAGGGATGAAATATTTAGCTCCGGAAACAGAAGAAAATAAGACTGTGACAATGATATAAAGATCGCATTACAAATACATATGTAGTGGGATGAAGTACACAAAACAGACACTGTAGATAATGCTTGGCATGAACTCATTCCGCACAGTTAAATTTAGCATTGGTCACCATTCAGGCCAGGCACATATGCTAACTAGACATTAAACGTGACGTGCTTACTGCCATGGTAACATAAAATCAAATCAGTGATTTAAAGCCAGACACCGCAAGCAAAAAAGAAAATGAATGGAATTGACTTACTGAGGCTTTGTCTAGGTTTTCTCAGAGGTTTAGCTACTACCCATGAAATGATTTGATTAGGTTTCAAATTGCTTAGTAACCTGCTATTGTACTTATCACACGTTTCTACTTAAATAAAATTGGTAAAGGCATGATTTAAATGGCATCCACTCTAATAGCAGGAAAGACAACCTTTCTGCCAATAGGCCTGATTACCTTTCAGTTGGTATACTGTTGAAGAGTGATCAAGGTTGTTTCTCATTCATACTGGATTTGACTACTCTCACCTGCTCATAAGACAAGGATGCTTAACTCAATGGGACATTAATAAAAAAATGCTCATAAGTTCTGCACAATTCCCTGTGTGGTAGAACACTGATGGCATGCAATAATATGCAATGTGATTAGGAATTTCAAAGTAATCGACAAGCATTTAAACGATAACGATTGCGTGTGCACGCACTTCGGCTAAAATTTGCCTTACACACAAGCAGGGAATGCAGTCTGGAACTAAAATCCTATATTCAGCATCTGAATTCCACTTATGTCTGAAACAACAATTAGTTCAATCATTTGGAGAGAGGTGGGAGAGTATAGCGGCAAGTCGGTTGTGGAAATATGGATGATAGTCCATAGCAGAGAGGCATGAGAAGGTATATTATGAAGGAGTCAGATAACGAGAGAAGGCGGAGAAGAAGCAAACCAGAAGTCTCTGGGCGGCTGACGATTTGGAGAGAGAGGAATGGCACAGTAGAGGAACACACGCTAATGGGGACGCAAATGGCCAAATTCAACAATAATGGGAAGAGAGGCCCCCCCCCTCCATGGTATGGATGGCGTTTCGATGGCAAGGAATGGATTAATGGAGAGGAGGGGGAGATAGAGATGGGGGGGGGGGGAAGAGAAAATGACAGAAGGGAAGATGATGGGGGAGGAAGGGACCCAACGGACCCAATAGATAGGACAGGGGGGAGGGGGTGAAGAGTGGGCAGCCGCCAGCCAGGGAGACAGACAGACGGCCAGGAATAGAGGACTAATTAATAGTCAGAAAGTGCAGTCAAGCAGGCGTGGGGATTGGAGCACCGCAGGCAGCTCTGAGCCGGTGGATGACTGGCTCTCAGCTCGCTCTGCCTCACATCAGCACCTAAATACTGCAACACCGTGTTGTCACACATGGTGAACAGTGCACACACACACACACACACACACACAGAGGATAAGCGGGGAGCGAGTGGCGAAAGAGGAAAATGAGGGTGGATGGGGTGAAATCCACTAGACGTTAATAAGAGGAGGAGAGAAGGTTTCTCTGGGGATTTTACAGTGGCAGATTGGCACAACCATGGACGCACACACACACACGCACACACACACGCACGCACACACGCACGCACACACACAGAAATGTGTTTCACCGCGAAACAAATGCATTTCACACGAAGACAAATGTTCCCGCACAGCTCATCACACACACGTGCCTGCTGCACGCACAAACATGCGAACGCACGCACGCATACACACTCACAACAATATCGGTCGTGACTCGACCTTCGAAGTTGTGCGCTAAGCTGGCGCAGTTTAGCCCGTGGGTGAGCGAGCGCCGAGTGCCGCACAACAGCTTGTGCGCACCGCTCCAAAACACACACACACACACACAAAATCACACTCTCTTCTCCGTCCACGTCTGCTGACCTTACCATGTGTGCGCCACGGTGAAGCGCCTCTGTTTGTGGATGTTGTTGTTGATTAGCATGCGCCGCAGCAGCCGTGGGGAGTTCCGGGGAGAGAGCCGCGGGGAGATGGAGGA
Organism: Forbesichthys agassizii; assembly: GCA_026546735.1. Classification (NCBI taxonomy): domain Eukaryota; kingdom Metazoa; phylum Chordata; class Actinopteri; order Percopsiformes; family Amblyopsidae; genus Forbesichthys; species Forbesichthys agassizii. The sequence continues at coordinate 10,144 of JAODLL010014304.1, read as the reverse complement.
GGGCGAGCGCCGGGGGCCACGGGGTCTCTCCGGCTGCAGGAGGTTCTCCCTCAGGATCTTCACCAGGTCCTCGTTCAGGCCCGAGTGCTTTGGCATGGGCGGCACGGCCAGGGTGTCCTGGTGGGTCACCGCCATGCCCACCCCGACGCCGCCCGGCTGGGCCATGCCTGCTGCCGCCGCGGGCGACACCTCCGACGCCTCCAGCGACAGACGCTCGCCGGGAAGAAATGTCCCCCACCTCACCACTGTCCCGTCCCCCTACCCCCCCCACCCCCCACCACCCCCCACCCTACCCCACCGAGTCGGGACCTGAGACCACGGACGATGGAGGAAGCGCGCGCGCGCGACGAAGCGGCACGCGTCCTAGCCGGGGCGAGGGTATGAGTTCCGGCGCTCTCCTCTGTGGTGAGATGAGCGATCTGCAGAAAGGCTCTTAATCCAACAACAAGATCCTTGATGTTGGAAATGGGGGAGAGTTGTACGGGGAGAAAGGGGGAGGAAGAAACACCCCCGCAGAAACCCAAATGCCTGCTGGGAAATCCGTCACGCCAAGCACTCAGCAGAGGATCCCCCTCTTTGGACACTCAGCTCCGCTGCGTGTGTCTCTCTCTCTCTCTCTCTCTCTCTCTCTCTCTCTGCAGCGGAACCGAGGATGCCTGAGGTTGAATGGAGAGGATGAGGGGATGAAGGAGGGAGGGAGGGAGGAGGGCTGACAGATCCTTACTATTTTCCTTTCCTTTAGATTCTGTCTTCCTCTTCCCGAGCAGAACTAAAGCGCCCTATAGTCCAGCATGGCAACGGGCTAACGCACTTATGCTGAGCGGGATCCCAGTGAGGAGGTGTTGATGGGAGTGGCGGAAGGGACAGGGAGGGGTAATCCGGTGCGCAACACCGGTCCAGCCGCGCGCAGTCTCCGGGGGGGTGCGGCCCGATGACTCCGTTTGTCCTCCGGCTGGCTTACCTGGTGCTGCCACGAGCACGGCACACGGACGCACTTACTGCCGCCGATTCCCCTGCCGATGACAGCCTGGCAGCGGAGCGCAGCGGAGCGCAAGAGAGAGAGAGAGAGAGAGAGAGTGTGTGCGTGTGTGCGTGTGTGTGGAGGGATGAACTCCTCAACAGCGCTGAACAGTGTTCTTATTAGGCCCTCCTTCTACTCTCCCCTCCTCAGATTAGCTCAGCCCTGCATCGACACTACTCCTTATCTGAGCTAGTAGAGAGAGGGAGAGAGAGAGAGAGAGAGAGAGAGAGAGAGAGAGAGAGAGAGAGGGAGAGAGAGGCCGTGTGTTGGCCGCACGATATGTTACCTCCTGCCATAAGATGAGAGACAGTGTGTAATGCCTGCTATCCTCATAAATTACGTATATATGTGTATATCTGTATGTGTATATGTATCTGATCTTGTTATCACTGTTATATTATTAGTAGTTATTATTATTATTAGTTACTTACTTAGTAGTAAGTTCACATTAATATGAAAAAAATAAATAAATAAAATGTGTATAATAATACGTTGGCAATATGTACACTGTTACGTCATGCTAATAAAGTAATTTGAATTGAATTGAATTGAGGTGGAGAGAGAGAGAGAGAGGGAGAGAGAGAGAGGGAGAGAGAGAGAGAGAGAGAGGGAGAGAGAGAGGGAGAGAGGGAGCGAGTGCAAGCACAACAATTAGAAAGGAGCAAAGAGGGAGGGAAAACGTGCGATAGAGAAAGAGGAACCCACAGATATTGCAAGCTTGACTGACAGCACACTATTGTGTGTGTGTGTGTGTGTGGCAGCAGCCACTAAAAGCACACATTAGTTATTCAGTAACCCTGAGTCCACATTCGTTAATGTGAGGAGACATCCGTAGTACAAATAGAGTCTGGGTGTGTCGCTACACTGCATGGCAGTGTGTGTGTGTGTGTGTGTGCGCGTGTGTGTGCGTGTGTGTGCGTGTGCACGTGTACAAATATCTGTGCTCACAAAAAAAAAAAAAGGGCATAAAAGAGGATACAGAGGGGGAAAAAAAAAACCACCATCCATTCAATCGCATCATGTGGCTTAGTGCCGGAAAATGCCGCTCCCATTTTCCCCCCAACAGTCTTTTAAATGAGGCTAGTAGTCATGCTGGTACATATGTAAATATCCTCTTCTAAGCCGTATGCAATATACTGCCCCTAGGCATACCTCTATCCTGCCTAGCAACCAGTAACGAGCGCTGAATAGGAACCTGCCGCCTGTTCACACTCAATCTGACCAACCAAGCACCTTTGATACCCATGACTGATGCTTCCACAGTGTCTGCCTTCAGCCAATCACATTCAGCCCTCATTAAACCCCTGTTCAAAGTACAAGCTGCTTCACGTTAAGTCCGCCAATTCGACTATGCAGGGCAGGGCTGCACAGAGGACACGTGGCCCGGCTTCTTGTGGTTTATTGGCGTACATGCACGTTCTGTTTGTGATTGCTTTTTAGAAAAAGATTTGCCAGTTCCCTACACCTGTATTAGATATTAGATATCGTTGATACAAGGAGTCCTAGAGGACATTCAGAAAAACAACTCCGGTTTTACAATTGTCTTGTAAAAGCTAAAAGATTGTATTAAAGGACATTGTGCAATTACTTGCCGTGTGAGTGTTGAGTACAAATGTGTCCCGGTTACGCCATGCACACACACGCACGCACGCACACACACACGCACATAAACACAACAGGCCTGTGTGCTTTGTCCATTCATGTATCTCCAATCGACATTCATACATACTTTTTGATAACACAGGGATTTCAATGTGATTGGAAGCAAACTGATCATTTTGTTATTATCATGCTCCCGAAATATCTTGTCCAAAAGAGGGGGTTACTGAATTGCATAATAATACAAGATTTTACACAGCACGTGTGCCTTTAAGACTAGCGTGTTCGTGGCAAGTGAAACATACCAAGTGAGCACACATGCGTTCGTTCGTGGCCATGTGTCTCTCTCTGCCGCAGAGACTGCAGACTACATGAGCTACATCTAGTGTGGCACATTTTGGGGCACAGGTCCAGGTGTCATTGCGTTCAACTGATTCATGTCAGCTGCGTTCTGCTCAGGTTGTGTACTACACAGTACAAGCGTTTAATTGCTTCTCTCTCTAGCGGGCTGTACATATTCCCAACAAGCTAAATGACAGGTCCAGCTAATGAATCACAAATTACAGCTCTGGATAAATTAGTAGATATAGTTGTAGCCCATACACTTATGTGAAAGCGGCAGAACATTTACTACAATTACAGTACAAGTACTAAAGGTTTAGTAACCGATTGTAAGATGATACACTTTTTGTCAATATCCCCGAATATCTCCTCGCTATCCGTTATTTGACCAGTCTCTGTGCATGCTCAATCTGGTACACAGCCCAGGCTCCATAAATAGGAAGAAAGTTGTGCAGACCTCAATCAACAACAACATCCTAGCATTCCCATTACATTTCAAATGTGTGGGGTGGAGCTTCCAGGGGAGCAACCTATGACGTTGAAGGGGAGAGATATTATTGTTTTGATTTGAGATTAAATTTAGTGAGCATTCTCAAGAATGCCTTACTACATCTATAAGTGCAGATAGAGTTTTGCATCTTGCTCAAGTATAGGTAGGTTGGACATACCAGGTAAACCCAGCAATGTAACAAGGTAACATGTTAACTCATTTCAAAGTGATGCTTAAATGGGATGCTTTAGAAGGTGGGAGGAAACCACATGATCTGGCAAAAACCAAGCACAACCCCATGCAGAATAGAACCCATACAGATTATCCAGAGAGATTTCTATTTGGGACAGTAAAATATTAAACTCAAATCAAAAGTGGAAAAATACAGAAAATCTTTATAAACGAAGAGGTAAGCATGTGAAAACTGTGCCATGGCATGCTTATTTGCCTTGTGACCAAACATGGCATAAACAAATTGACATATTAACTCAATTAATTTGATTTGTCTATTAGCACACTGAATAGGAAATAATAATGGCAACATGAATATGGTACAAAGGATTGTTTAGCAGCGAAAATCTATAATATAAAGATGATTTTGTCAAATACCGTGTGAATGTTTGCCTAATTGCAATGACAATTAGCGTAATAGCAAAATGCAGCTTTGATGCACAGACAAGATGTGGCAGTTAGACAATGAAAGCCATTAAACAGCCCTACAGTATCATTGCCTTACAACTGCCAAACGTAGATGGCAAAACATCTTCAGCTGTTCTCCCACATGGACTCCTGTTTCTTTTCCTATACCTCACTTGCCTCTCGCTACACCACTCTCATTTTTATCACTGTTTCTGCCTCCAATCTATTGAGTTTTCTCTTTCCTTACCATTAGGTTTGAAGCATGTACGCATTTCATTCGTTACCAGGGGCGACCTGAAGGGAAAGGAGGGGGAGAAGAGGATTGGCGAAGAATGAAGTGCTGGAGGAACAAAAGACAGACGATGACGCAGATCGGCACGACACAACTCTCTGCATCTCTTGGCTTCACTCACTCACTCAATCACTCACTCACACACACACACACACACACCATTCAACGGGATCACAATTGTTATTTGTAATGATGACATTTCTGCTTAAGGGTCACTATAGGAGGGCAGATTGTCTAATGATCTGGGTGTTCGAGCCCTGGAGTTTTCCAACCTGTAAGCATCTTTTAGCAAGATGCCTATCCCTTAACCTGACATCCCAGAGGAATTCCAGTCCATCTGGGGTGCCGTACATTAAAACTGTTTGGGAATGACATGCAGGTACTGTACTAAAAAATACTTGCCGGTTGATTGGATGAACCATCTGGTCATTTTCGCTGTCGGCTCACCTAAACCACGCCCGTATAGCTATCAACACGACACTGATTGGAAAGTTCAGTTGCTACTCAGACACATGAAAAATGATTCCTAGGCTTTCCACACTGACTCTCACGGTGAAATTAAACTGAAGCTCGCCTCGTGAGACCATCCTGATCTCGCAGGGCTAGCTTTCCTTACCTGCTTCTTGAAATACTTTAGGGGGATTTAGTAGACATTTAGTAGACAGTGTTCACTTAAATCTTGCTCATATATCATGGCATTTAGGTCAAAATTACACGTAATAATATACAGTATAAACATATAAGAAGTACTTTACAAGTACTGTACTTTACTTCTGTTATATGTATATGCCATATTTTCTCTGATTATATTTCCTTAGTGATACCGAGCTTTAATGTGAAAATCTTTGAGCTATTTAATATGGGTACTGTATATTATGAACTTAATCTTTCCAAATGATTTCAACTGTATTTCATCTCCAGTACAATTGTGGCCAAAGTTTCACAGACACAAGCAAGATACACTTTAATACCAGCACGGTAGAGGCATCAAAAGACTAGCGCTAGTTCAGCCAATGAACACAATGGGTGGCTGGTTAATTCACTGAATACAGTACAGTGGGGGAAATCTTTCATTTTAAATGTCAGCGTCGTGAACTTTAGAAGTGAAGATGTAATAAATACAGTCAAGTAATGCAGTGAAGGGTAATATCAATTGACCATTTATGCTCGTACAAAATCCACAACTATCGGCTAGTAAGCTTACACATGGCACAAAGTTTCACATCTGCTTTGTAGTCTGCTCTGTTTCCAGTAGAACATCCACACACAAAAATTGGACAGGAGCACAAGAAACATTTCTGTGCACGTGATTAAAATCCATCGGGACAAAAGAGCCTTAAAAGAGCTTTGCATTTGTTGACTGAAAGCAGCTATTAGTTATCAGATGACTGCTATCACTACGTTCATTACCAGACCATGACATCGACACATGGTGTAGGGTCCTGTAATATAGGTTAATAGCATTATTTTTATTTTCATAATGATACTGATTGTGATAGTAGCACATCAAGACACAATGTTCTATTAAAGCTGCAGTATGGCTTGTTGATCATGTACTGTATGCACACATCGGCTACCTGGATTGACCAGGGCTAAGAGGCAGGTCTATGTAGATGCGACTGTCAATTCTATGGCACCTTTCACAGCAGATGTTGGGGACAAAACTGCAGAGCTGCACTGTGCTCAGTCCATCAAAGGATAACCCCCTGTCTCCCTCCAGTGGCCATCTTTATATAGTGCATACCAGATATGCAATGCAAAACCTGAACTGATTGGAAATTATACATTGATTTGTGAGAAATAAACTGCAATACATTTTAATAACAAATAAATAAATAAATAAATAAGAAAAAACATATATTCCTTATATCTCAGTGGCTCTATGATTATGAAATTATTTTCATTCAATTTTTAAACTTAATTGGTTAACACTGTAATTAGTTAATATTGGCATCAGTTCTTTGCAATGTGCATCATATGCATGCAATTTAATACAATAATGGATACTAGTATGAATCAACTTAAGGAACTGCCATTTTCAGGAATATAATGTTCTACACATTGATACATGTAGGCTACTTGTGGTAACTTTGACCAGTAGAGGGCAGCAGCTGATCAGAAATGTTTCGAAAGAGTCCGCTCTCACCGTAGAAGCGAAGCGGGATGTGGTCAGTACACAATAATAAAGACATCTCACACCAGCAGCCATGACATTTTGTCTAAAGGCAGGCTCACATATTTATTTTCATACGTTACATGACATTCACTTTGCTCAGGGCTCATCGAAAGCATTCCAATGCTGTCAGATGACCACACGCATGATGGGGACACCCAAATCTCAAACGGGTTCTTCAGCAATGTGCGCGGTCAGAATGCTGGATTAGTTTCCTATAAGAGTTGACATTTTCCTTGTACAGTTTTACCATTATGTACTGTAGCGCTTGCCTCCGATGACTCACAGCCCAACTAAGGCATATAGATAAAATACACCTGGCCAGTGTGAATATGGTCTTTTGAGAAATAAGAGAGAATAAAAGAGGGCTGTAAATAATCAACAATTTTCAGTGTACAGAACAAGTTTTCCATCCGACAAGAATTCGCAAAGGAGCAAGTAAAGGAGGGTTCAGAATGAAAGGAATGGACTGCTTTGAAATGGCAGTAAAGATACCTTCAACTGCACCAGAAAATTCAATGCAAGCCTTCAAGAGCCGCCATGATACCTGTGACCTGTTTTTCTCTCTCCTGGAATCAGAGTCACTCCACGGATCGTCTCTTACTCTGTCTATCATCTCCTCACATTCTCCATTGAACTGATCTTGTTCTCTTGAAATCTCGGAAGTTGGTTTCCATTTGGCAAATGGACATCGTTGACCAACACAGCCAGCATGGCAACCCAGACAGATGTGCCTAATTGAACTGCATCCCCACTGACGGACAAAGGTCACAGCCTCACCTTTTACCGGCATGAACACACATGCACACACAAACGCACACGCACAGAGTACACATACTGGCATATAAATATATAAACTAGAGGCTTCCTGTCCCTGGTGCACACACGTGCGCGCACACACAAAATGAATACTGTAAATGCCCTCTTGAGAGGATGTGGGATAGAACTGGCCTATTCTGGAAATAAAGCTGACACACTTTCAGCTTCAGAGGAGAGTGCAATAGAGTCATGGGCACGGCCTTACCAGATCTATACTGTCCTTGTTGGCTTTAAAAAAACCTCTCTGTTGCGTGTCCACATTGAGCACTGTGAGACAATATGTGCTGCTGCATTTCTAAAGAAGAAATCTAGTAATTGCAGAATAAGCTGTCATTGTTATCATTTGATTCAAATTCCACACATGCAAAAGACAATATTCACATGTACTTTTAGCAGACTGTGTCATCCACACCACATTTGTCATTAGTAGCTGAAACGTTATAGTAACACCATTCTATTAAAGCAGCAGTAGTCAGTCGAGCTAGATACTGTATGCAAAGTGCATTGAGTTGAGTTCCAAGAACTCATAAAAGAGCAGTTTCTATGTACTTCAGCTAAGGATAGATCATTACATAATGCAATGAAAAGGTATACCTCCCCTGGCACACACTGGGTGGAGATGAATACTTGTTATTAGACATATCATTTTTATTGTTCAAACTTTCATAAACATTCTAGAAACCAATATTAAAAACTAAGAATAGTCAGCAAATACAACAAAATACTGGAATTCAGTTATTGCTGTTTCCATTATCAAGAAATATTATGATAAATCATAGTGCCCTTGTGGGGCAGACATGTGAGTGGAACCTTAGTAAGCACATCTCATTAGAGGTTCAGACGAATTTATTGTGGTGTTTGGCATTTGTAGATACTGTATATTTCTTGCTTCAGTCACACACACACGCACACAGACGCGCGCGCACACACACACGCACACAGACGCGCACGCACGCACCAAAAAGTACATCCTGCCTTGATTACAGGAAATACACAGTAGATAGAGTAGGAAGTGGAGCAGAGGGAGTGATGGAGGGGGGTGAAGGCAACGGAGGGAAAACAGCCGACCATTTGCCAAGGAATGGAGAGTTGGATCTAACTGGGGCCGAGTGACAGTAAATGAAAGTGGATGAATACAAACGACTAAAGGGCTGAGGAGAGGTGGGGAGGGGGGAACACAGGAGAGAGAAGGGCTACAGGAAAGGGGGGAATGACAAGAGGAAGGGGAAGAGAGAGAGAAGCTCCAAAAATAGCCCAAAAGCCCTTGGTGGTTAGCATAATGACTCCAGGAAGGTGAAAGTGTGATGCTTGCATTTGCATCTACATGGTGGCACGCTGCAGAATGTATTGCATGCCGTGCCTGTGTGTGTGTGCGTGCGTGCCAAGATGCTCCACGGGGGATAAGGTTATGCACATTTATCCAGCATATTGCATGCTATCGGATCTGCACTGCACAGTATGAGAAGCAAGCAAGGCATAGCCGACAGTGACTCAATGTATCATATTTATTAGGGATGCACCTTGTTCCAGACAATACTGATCACGTCTTACACAGTAAAACATATTGATGCAGCTACTGTACCTGATATAAGTACATAAAGTACATATTTACCGACTGCACACATCATAAACAGTGATTCAAATGGGGAAATTTAAAGTGCAGTCAGCGAAAGTTGTGCAGATCGCCCCACACAACAATATCCTAGCCTTGGCAATGCATTTCCAATTGGGTGTAAAGGAGGGGTAGATCTTCTGAGGGAGCACCCCTGTGGCACTTAAAGGATATGTTTTTGTTTTTTGATCGAGTTCAAATATAAACAATCCTTCTGCAGAATAGATGACTCCACCTTTAATAACCTGGTAAGACTATTATGATTTGGCAAGTTCCACTCAGTGCGGAAACTATCCATTCAAAATGGTATCGTACTGTATAGATACAACCACGATCAATAGCAGGCGATTAGAGCATCTTCACCTTTCCAATCAGACGCGCGGATGATTTTCTGAATGCATGCTCTTCATTTACTGATTTGCACTGATTAAAAACATTCTACATTCTGCTTTTTAATTAGGCCTACGCCTACAGTGTAAAACTAACTTCGTTAAAACTAGAATAAAGGTGGAATAGCCTATCTTGTATAGGTATTTCTCATCCAGGTTCTTCCTAGCACATACATTGAGTTTGGAATGAGGCATCCACCATAGGTGCAGAATTGTTAGAGCATCAGCGATGAAGCTGTTGTGGATGTCGCTCTGCAGTCAAGGCAGAGCGATGTCAGAGGAATATGTCCTGCTCGGGGACGTGTAGTGGAGCTCAAAATGTGATGAAAGCCTGCTGGAGCCTTTATACTCAACACAGAAAACAGCTGTTGCAGTGCTATAAGCCCCATTACAACTATCATGATACCTTTTCCCCATTGAAAACAGGATCACTAAGTGAGTTACATAAAGAGAGAATTAGAGACAGAGTGAAATAGACAGAGAGAGAAATAGAAATAGCAAAAGAGATTATATATATATACAGTATCTCACAAAAGTGAGTACACCCCTCACATATTTGCAAATATGTGAGCATATATTTTCATGTGATAACAATGAAGAAATGACAATTTTCTGCAATGTAAAGTAGTGATTGTACAGCTTGTAGAACAGTGTAAATTTGCAAAATAACACAACACACAGCCATTAATGTCAACAAAAGTGAGTACACCCCTAAGTGAAAATGTCCAAACTGGGCCCAAAGTGTCAATATTTTGTGTGGCCACCATC
>JAODLL010014284.1:0-28412 GCA_026546735.1 Forbesichthys agassizii | reverse complement strand
TATTACTCTTTATTCTTTTCACATTTGTTGTCTGGAGAAAAGAGGAGGTATTGGTAGTGACTCATCTTTTCACACTTTTTGTTTGATAAAATTCTGGTAGTGAAGCCATGAACCTAACAAGCACTCCAAAAGGGTGTGGTCCATCTGTCAGCTCCGTATACTACAACCTATGTGACCTGGCCGCAGTGTGGGGGATCGTGGTGGAGTCTGTGGCTGCAGCAGGTGTGGCCACTTCTTTAGTCCTGCTGATCATTCTCTTGAGCAGCCTGCCCTTTGTGACTGACAAGAAGCGGAAGGCTATGGTGAGTCTGCAGGCCACCATTTTAGTCTTCACGCTCGGGCTCTTCGGACTCACCATTGCGTTCATCGTGGGCCGGGACTTCGCCACCTGCACCGCACGAAGGTTCCTCTTCGGGATACTGTTTGCAGGCTGCCTGGCCTGCCTATCCATGCACGGCCTTTGGCTGGTGCTACTGGAGCGTCATGGCTGTGAGACCAGAGGCTGGATGCTCTGCCTGGGGGCCCTGGGTCTCTGGCTGGTGGAGGTCATCATCAACACAGAGTGGCTTATCATCACCGTGGTCAGAAGACCCATTCAGGCCACCACTGTTTCTGAGCTGTCCTGCAGCATCGCCAACCAGGACTTTGTGATGGCACTGACCTACGTGGTGGCCCTGCTGCTCACAGAGATGCTCGTGGCCATGCCCTCTCTAAAACACAAAGAGCAGCAGTGGCGGAGAGATGCAGCGTTCATGCTGGTCACAGGCATATTCACCATGGCCATCTGGGTGGCCTGGATCGTCATGTACCTCTACGGTAACCAGATGGCCGGGAACCCGAAATGGGACGATCCCACACTCGCCATAGCCTTGGTGGGCAACGCCTGGGTGTTCCTCCTGCTCTACCTCATTCCAGAGATCTGCCTACTGATCAAGGAGGGCCACGAGCAGGAGGAGCTCCAGGATGGAGAGCACGCCTACCCTGCCGGGAGGTTGGTTTTCGACAACATCCTCAAGGAGCAGACCTCAAACCAGCAGCACACCTACATTGAAAATAAGTCATTTTCCATGGAAGAGCAGAGTGAAGGTGCAGTATCTCCGAGTTTTATCTAGATTCCACCAGAGTACAGTATATCATATGTATACTCCATGTCCTTTAGTTGCAGGTTTGGTCTGACATATTTACTATTTACTCAAAAATCTTGTTGAGTACAACTACTGGTAATGTAAAATCCAAATGTTATATGCAAGATATATTTTCATTCAAGATAAAACATTGATTTGAAGTAAAGTACAGTACATGCGTTACATTATTCATAATACAGCACTAAACAGCCTAAACATGCAGTACATGTAGCATTGACCAAACACAGGCAAATTATTGCTGTCGGCACCAACTGAACTAGCTACATTGATGCTGAATATGGTTGATGGTGACAAGTTGTTTTGAATTAAGAGTTCCCAGACTGATATGCAAAGCGAGGCAAATAGTAAGAGGAGATGCTTGCAAAATCAGGTTGGTTTTACTGGCAATACCTTAAATTTTGTGGAATTCCAGTCCATGTCATGCATTTCATATTTATTTTGTATACAAAAATTGTCTAAAAATGATCTTGCTTAACCGTGTTTCCATATACCATAAGTATGACAAACCATAATCCCATATCTGATGTATTCAACCATTTAAAACCATTTTAAGCAGCTTGTTATATAATTTGGAATAACCTTTTCGTCGTTGTTCCTATTATTGGTTTCCTCAAACAATGGGCTCATGATATCCTGTTGCTGTGAGTACTTTTGTGTATCATAATCCTCTTCTCTTTTCTGTAATAGAGGCCAAAAAGTCAGTATCTCCATATGGTGGTTATAATGGTAAACTAAGAAGCTGTGTCTATCAACCAACTGAAATGGCCTTGATTACTAATGGCCTGACTAATGTGAGTGTGCATTTACACATTACCATTATGATAATTTCCAGAATTAGCAGTTATGTCACATTATCATTGACTATCTGTCCCCTCTGTTTAAACAGAGAAACCTTGCCCAGGAGATTGTTCTCCGCAGACATATGGGCCCTCTCCTGAATCAGGAGGGTGTCAGCACTCTCCATCCTTCTTGTGAGCACCAGTTGTCACCTAGACCATATGGAGACCATGTAAGCACTGCATGTACGCTGTGTTTGGGTAAGGTCTACGCAGAAGCGGGCCCATGTATGCTTCTGCGTAGACCTTACTTCTAGCTTACGGCGTCAGCTACGGCGTAGCTTCAGTATATACTTCTGCGCTAGCCGCGCTGACCTGTGCGTGTTGACTGCGCATGCGATTGACGCGAAGCGGAAAAATGCGGAAATTCCATGTCATGTTTATGAGCCTGAATTAGAACACAAATTGGGTGTAATCAAACAAAATGTTTTGTTTTGTTCAGTTGTAGGCTGTAGTCTTGGTTATTAATGCTCAAGCAAGACATAAAAAGGTTTGCAGCTAATCTAATAATTATACCAGGATTGGCATATCTGGCATATGGGCTTGCATCCACCAGACTGCTGCGTCGAATCGACGGATGGCCGGACGGATGGATAGTTATAGGGCTGAACGATTAACTGAAAAGTAATCGAAACCAACATTCAGAATCTTAAAAAAAAAACGCTGCTGTCTTACTATCAATAGTAACCACGACAGACGTAAATCGAATCTAAACTTCACATCACTGGCTCGTAACACTGATGGCGTCACTGTATCAGAGCAGAACAGACTCTTTCTTGTGTGTGTGACAGACAACTTACTATATAAAACTAGGTGGTCTTACTGTTAATTTATCTATGCCTCGTGGATCTTCTTCAGCTTTCCAGGTAGCTTTACTTCTTCCTTCCAGCTCTTAAGCAAATATCTAACTTTATTACCGGCTTTCTTGGAAAATTTTGCCCAACCATGTACAGTAGGATAGCGATTTTAAGTGAAATGTTTGAATGAAGCAAAACAAAGGCAAAAAAATAGTTTATTTATCGTAATCGAGGTACAATGTTCAATTAATCGTGATTTTGATTTCAGGTAATATCGTCCAGCCCTAGGTAGTTAAATTTTTGGTGCACGTCAGCCTACGCTGTAGACTGACGCAACGTTTACGCTATCCGCTATCCGTAGCTGCCGCCGTAGCTTTGACGCAGAAGCATAAATGTATGGAGGACCAGGACTGCCATAATAAAAAAATAAATATATAAAAGTATAAATAATTGAAAAAATATAAAAATAATTGAAAAAATAATTAAATTTTGGATAAAAAATAACCAATCCGTCTGTAGCCTGAGGTAGGACCGCCTACCTTCTTAACATTTACGTCCATGGAAATACGGAAATAAATAAAACAAGGAAATGTGGAAATATGGAAATAAATAAATTAATGTAGAAATACAGAAACTAATAAATAAATAAAATAATGTATAAATACATATATTTAAGAATAAATAAATGTATGTAAAAATAATGAAATAAAGAAATGTAGAAATGCACAAATAAATAAATACATGTAAAAATACAGAAATAGCCTTTTTTAATACAAAAATGTAATTATTTTTATATTAAATTATTATTAAATTTCTTTATTTTTTTATACTTTTATATATTTTTTATTATGGCAGTCCTGGTCCTCCATATAAATGGGCCTTTATGTGTAACACTGGTAAAATACAATACAACTATATAATTGTTTATCCCTCCTTCTTTTGCTCAGGCAAATGGTGCTGTGGTGAATTGTCATCGGTAGGCACCAATCTGTTGAGACACTCTCCTTCTGCTTCTTAGTACCACAATTTCCTTAATCTTTTTACTTCACAATACCTCAGTCTCGAAAAAAAGTGTAATCAAATGCAGTGTGTAATTGTTTCTGTCCACAAGGGACTAGGTTCAATATGCATGTGTACCCATAAACATATAGAATACATTTTCATAGGGTTGTATATATCTTATAAGAACATCCTGACATAGCTCCACAATTACTGTAGTTATCTGCATTCCACTCTGCATGTCAGTCTGGAAAGTCATCTGTCATATCATTAGCATTCAACTTCCCAGACTTTTATCCAAAGCGAAGCCAATAGGCAGAACTTTGCTTTACCGGGTTGCCTTAAAAGTGCCTCATCACCTTTGTATTGTAAACGTTCTGGCCTCATGGTAAATGTTTTGCCACAAACTTGCTGTAGTTCTCTGCATGGGCTTTGCCTATACAGTACTTCCACTCTAAATCCCAAAAAGGGGACAAGGTAGCAAAGGCTACCTTGTATGTAACAGTAGGGCAGGGGCACAATTTACAATTTTACTCCTGAAGATTTGTAAACGTATTGTTTAGCATATGGAACAAGCAATGTTTGGATTGTTTTTCAAACTGTCTTCAGGCTTTCTAGGTTAGATCTACACTTTGTTTGTTGCTTGTTGTTTGGGCTTTTGTAGTTTCTTGAAAACGTGTTGCGTTAACCCCTTCCCCCTTATTGTTGTTGTGGAAGGTAAAACACGGTGTTGCCTGCTTCAGCAAAACAATGGTGATATCGGTACAGCATGGTCTTGCAACTAACAAGACACTGAATAAATTATTATTCATGGTTGAAACAGCTTGATTTTGACTAATCCTGTTACAACAACACAAAGCACATGGCAATTGTGCTAGCTTTGATTGTGTTTTAAACCCTGTTTTAGTTTGAGACATAGTGCATACATGATGTGTTTTTCATGGTCAATGATTATCCAATGTTAATGCACATGACTTTGCCCTAGTGGCATGCAATTTGAATCAAATAGGTCAATTAGCTGAAAATAGGTCAAATAGATCAATTTAACATACTTACACAAATATCTCACAAACCTGCTAAGCTACTGATGAGGTTGTGCAAATAATACGTAAAGACATTGCAAAATATAATGATGATCAACATTTTAATGAAGTTAAGCATGACAAAAAGAAAAAAATCTAATCTGGACATATTAAAGTTGTATGGTCTATGTGATATTGTATGTACTACAAATACCACAGATAAGTAAACACTGACTCTGCAACATTTCTATAAATAAAGGCAGCAATAGCTGGTTCCATGCCTTATTGTAATGAGCTCTTTGTCTTTAGAGGGAACAATTATTTACATATAATTTGTCCCTGCTTCGCACACACACTCAAAATATAGTCCTTGGTGATGTACGGCTGCCTAGCAGCAGGTTGATAAAATCTTTTGTAATTATTCTTCCATCCATAAATAAAACCAACTAGACAATATAACAAAACGACCCTCTTGGATAGATTAGCACATTATTGACTTGTTGAAGAAAATAGAAACTGCACTGATAGCACAGCAATCAAAGAACCAATGCTATATCTATGACCAATTCGTATATATCAAATGATGAGAGGGAAAACAATAGACAATAAGCGTTGTGATATGGCCTATCAGTGTACATTGTACATTGTACATAAAATATCTCTTTAATAATGGTAAAACTGACACCAACAAATACTTAGTTAGATATTGACCAATATAATGGTGCAAGTTTATTAAAGCAAGCCTACCTAAATAATATACGTAAGTGCTTCATTTGAGGTCTGTGTCTTTATGGATATTCACATTTTGTGGAAAAACATGCTAGGTTATTCGTACACTTTAATATTGTAATGTGAATACACGCTAACATTATGAATACGAATCACCTGCACACACATGGTAGCTGTCTAGGGCATATGGACCCAGGTGATTAAATGGCCAATGTTCTGCTCAGTGAGATATCTCTACCACTCACAAGCATCTGTTCACACTCAATTTCCTGGTCACCGTGACAACACTTTGTGGACACAAACAAAACAAAGATGTGTGCATACACATCATAAAATAAGTTATACAGTAATTATTCAAATATGAATAGGGTGACATTAGCATGCATATGCTATATGAAGACTGCTTCCTGATATTTACAAACAGCAATACATTCATTACATCTGAGCATGTAATGGTACAGTATCTTACAATTAAATGTATTCTGGCTTGATATCTAATGCTCAAACAAAGGCCTCATTTGTGACAGGAGGAATGAGAAGATCATCGTTAAAGGGATTAGATGCTTGTGCTAGTCTCATAAGGGTTTTGCCATTTCACACAACAAAAAATATAGGCTACTTGAATACTTGCGTGAATTAAGACTGCCAAAACAATATGACGTGTTAGTCTAAATGTCTACTGTATTTTTAGTTGACCCCCCCACACCCCTATTTAATGAACATAGCATATACTTAAAAACCCAGAGGGTGTATATTTAGAAGTTTATTTAATTCACTGAAGAAACGGTGTCTGTACACATCCGAATGTAAAGAAGGTACTATAACAATACTTTAGACTAAACAAGTTGAAGTTAATTAAAATATATATCATGTTTTAAATCATGTATACTCTGAAATGAAACTCACTTATGTAATAAAAATCTATGTATTTTATTGCACAACATAGTTCATCGTGAACTAAAGAACTTGACTTGTTTTGGTGTTTTTGTGCATTTGTGCATTCAAACGGCAAGACCTCCAAACAAGTTCAACAAGTTGTGTTTCCTGAAGACCCTGACTGTAACTGAGCAACAAATACATGTTAAAAGGGTATAAAGGTGTCATTTATTTCATTATGAATGGTATTTAAATTGAAATTATTAAAAGTATTTACTAAGCATTGAAACAAAATAGGTTGTTTACAGTTCAATTATTTAAAAAATGTATTCTGAAAAGAAAACTGCAAATTTCCAGCCCATCTCTACTCTCACAATATATGCAGACTAATATATAGGCACACTTGTTTGCAGAAAGGAGTTTGGTTTTAGAAACAGTTGGCCATGTTTGTGACTTCATGGGTGAAAGATGGGATGTCCATTGGAATCAAAATTCTGCCACCAAGCAGACACAGGTAGGCGTATTACATCACATGACATCTCCATGGGAAATCCTAAAATATCTACTGGCCATTTCCGCAATTAGAAATAAGCATCACAGAAAATGCTTTCCTCACAGAGAAAGACAAGTACTATAATAAGTACTATATTAGTAGGCTGATTCACATGACACGATTTAAGTCAATTGTGTCCACTGGGACTAACTTGTGATTGTTGACCTTGTGCCAAACACAGAAAAGTCAACAAAATAGTGGTGTTCACAATAGTATTTATTTTATCATATGATACAAATATATATATATACAATGGCAAGATACATTTTAAAATCATTAAATCACTAGAAGTCTGAGCGTTTTGCCCAGCCAGCCTTTCTGGTGTTTTGCTGCTGCTGTTTCTGTTTCTTCAGGTGACGGTAAGCCTCCACCACTCGCAGCCTCTCTTCCTCCATGATCCTTTGTCTGGCCATAGATGGCTTGCCTGCGGATGCTGCTGTGCGACCCAGCAGAGTGTTGAGGAGCAGGTCCTTCGATGCATTCTGGTAAATGGCAAGAAAGAGTGTTAATCATTTAAAGCAATGCCGAGCTTTAGGCTAGCCCTCAACTCCATAGCTTTGTGTTCACAGTATACAGCGAACCAGACACTAAACATGTTTTCACATCCACTGACCTCCATTTGATTTCTAAGAAATTGTTTACACTGTATTGATGTAACTACTGGTAGTGTATCTCAAGTGTTAATTCAGTACACAAAATTAAATGATTTAATTTTGTGGCATTTAATTTTGAGAACCATTGCTGAACATGAATTGAGAAACTTTGTAATGTAATCCAGGTGAGGCATCAGTTAATTACTTAATCATAGAGAATACAATGACACAATTACCTGCAATTTGACAGGAGCCTTTCTTGGTTTGACACTTAGAGTGGGTGGTGCCATTGCAACGTCACCAAAATCAACTTTATCTATATAAAAAGGGAGAAAGAAGTGTCAGTTGTCTAAAATGTTCCTATACATATACAGTACCTTAATAATTGGTAATACGGGTTTAACCTGACATGCCAGAGGAATTGTTGTCACAAGTCTACCTGGGAAACTGTACATTGAAGCTGTTAGTGAATTGTACTTTGAAATAAATACTTGGCAGTTGATTGGATAAACCATCTGGTTGTTTTCGCTGTCGGCACCATGGTCGGTACACCTAAGCCACGCTCGTATAGCTATAAACACGACACTGATTAGAAAGTTCAGTTGCTACTCAGACACATTAAAAATTATTCCGAGGCTTTCCAGACTGATTCTCACCGCGAAATTAAACTGTATTCTTACCAATGTTGGTATCGACATTGGCTATTGGCCTAATTGTTATTTTAAACATCAGGCCCAGAATTCAGAACCAGCCTAAAACATTTAAGTACAGTATTCTAACTTAATGCACTGAGAGAGAAGATATTGTGCGATAAGTGGCATTCCTTTTACAATGTTAACCTGGAGCGCGTTTCCCGTACAAAGACAAAGGCTAGCATTGAACTTACATGGTACGGTGCATCGTTCAACTAACTAACATGTGAAATAGGAATGTTTTCCAAAAGTGTCATAATTTGTTAGGACGACAATGGTTTGAACAATGTCGGTTTCAACAATTATGAGTCTTTATTTTTAAACAGTATAAAAACAACCATACAAATATATGTATTAGATCATACTGGTAGGGCGGATTGTAATGTTTTGTCTCTTTTTTTATTATTCTATAAGGAATTTAAACTATAAGTAATATGCATACATTGCATTCATTGCAATACACTTTATGTAGCCTAAATATTTATACTATTTAAATGTCAAATACATACATACCAATTAATGTCCAACATGCTTCAAAACAGCATGTTAGTGGCTCAAATGGATGTGTGCATGATCGTGATTGATAAGTCTCAATAACGCAGGGTAAAAACATCAATGATGAGATGTTCTTTTAATAATTGCAACAAAATCACTACTTGATTAAGATTGCACACAGACATATGCTACCTAAAGGGGAAACAGTTGTGCTTGTTTATATTTGGGTTTGTTCTCCTACCTTCAGGTGAACCATTTAGTTAACTGTAGGCATAGGCTGCAGGTGCAACTATAGTCTACTTATGTAGGCCTACTGAGAAATAGACTACAGGTGTCCAGACCTACATTTTCCACTAGTAGCACTGGTGCTCTTTACTGAAACTTTTAGGAGCACCAGCACAAACGTTAGGCGCACCACTAATCGACAGCATAATGATAAAACAAAACACTGAAGACATAACTACAATAATATCCAACAACACGTCCCTGGCAAACACATATTACCCACACAGGTGAAATGAATACCGGTAGTTGACTGTAAGTCCGGTGTGTAACTGGAGAGCGTTCGATGTAGTGATGGCTGCCAGCCTGAAAGCCAGAGTTTAGTTATCCGAAGAAGAACTGCACAGTAACAAGGAGCTCCACCCGTACGGCGATGCAAACGCTACCGCCAAGAGCAGAAAGCGGACAACCGGACATCTGAATACAGTAAGCGGACAGCTCTGCAGATTTGAGACTTCATGAAGCATAATAATAATAATAACGTGAACATATTTGCAAGTCGCATTGGTTTGCCTAGTTATAAAATGTAGTCGCACTGTCTCCAAAAATGGTCGCAAAATGCGACTAATTGATCACTGTCTGGAGCCCTGGACTACATTCAAAAGTAGTCCTACTATTACAATGTTTCTACAGTTTGAAGGCCTACATCAAGATTAGATAGAATATGCCTAATTTGACTGCATTTTCTGCTGTCTATCACGTAGTCACCACTTCTAACGACACCTCGAGAGCTGTAGTTCAAACTACACAATTTAGTTGACAGTGTTACAAACGTTCGTTGGAACTACGGTTTTGGGAAACACCTGTGTCGTTTAACTACGTAAACCAAAATAGTTTCCTCTATAGTTCGAACTACGGTTTAGGGAAACACTGGCATCGCTCGCAGCTGTGTACTTCCAACCATGTAAGTTACTAACTACGTTAGAAACAATGCTTTTGGGAAACGCACCCCTGGGTGATCCTGCCTGCTTTACAGTAGCTCAATGTTAGAGTGAGGCCACGTAGTATAGGAATAAGGAGGTCTACCTATGAACAAATCTTTTTCCATCTTATCCTCTCGTCGATTCAGTTTCTTCTGATGTAGTCTTTGTAATCTGACTTTGTCATACCTGTATAAAAAAAAAACAGTCAATGAGACGAGCCCTCTGAAAATGGCAGCTCATGTAGGCTACATTAAAGATTAAAAAACCTGGCAGGTTAAGGGTGCGCATTTTGAAAAAGTATGAGTAAGCTATAAGTAGGCAAACTACAATAAAGATACAATGGAATAACAAAGATATATTTCTAAAATGTAACATACTCTTTCTTTTTCTCTGACTTATTTGTGTTGGTATCTGCAGATTTGTCTTGTTTCTCCTCAAACTGCTCAGGCTTTCTGTCAAGCTGGTTCTTTGTGAGGAACAATACGTGGCTTGTCTCACTTTCCATACGTCTCACATATGCTTTCTCGCTCTCTTTATTTCTTCTCTTGAAATGTGGAACAGGAATACACCCAACACTGGAATCTTCTGTCATGTTCTTGGATACGATGGCTGTATACATATGGATTGTTATTTGAATAGGCTCTACGGTACTAGCAAATTTGATAAAATGTAAAAGGGTGTGTGCATCCCTGACCTGCTTTAGGTTTTTTGGTCCTTCCCAGCTTCATTCTTTCCTTGCTTTTCATGATCTCGCGTAGTTTGAACGGTATTTGGTCGAGGTGGTCAACTGGTATGCGTTTCTTCGGTTTACATCCTTTATCCTTGTTGTCGCTACAAATGCATTATACAATGTAATCAAACTTTAAACATACGTTACTCGTGTTTCATATTAAAATTAACCCAGTACATAATTAACTACGGTTGGATTTGTTTACTGCTTGAACACAAAATTTCCTACTATGCATGGTTCTTACACAGCGGTCGCCTACCTTTTTTTACGGCTGTCTGGTTGCTGGCCGGCTTTGTCAGATTGCATTTGCGTTTTAGACTGGTTTGATTTATTCCTTTTATTCTTCCCCATGTTATTATTACCTGTTTCCTAGAGTTACACACCGATGTATCATCAAAACAACGCACATGTGAAAGTTACAACCAAACTTGTAACAACAAAATGTAACCCTTGACCTCCAACCTCACAAGTCCAGCCTTCTTAAAACGTTCTTCTCGTTACCATTGGATGAACTTCCACTCATTCTCGTGATTGGTCAGATTAGAGCATGCCCATGTCAATTTGTAACAATGAACACCAGATGGCGTCGTACTTCCACTAATTTGAGATAAGCCTTTGATTTCGACCTCCAAACCTGATGTGCCCTTTGTCGAAGTCAAACTGAAGCTCCCGAGATCAGGATGGTATTCCGCCAGACCTCCGACGTTTAACTCATACTTTGAAATGTATGCCAAGTTGTTAATTAAGCATCCAAATCAAATGTCTTAATCAAATGTATTTTGATATGCCATAGCCTTCTAATCATTAGGCTAAATTGGCTATCTGAGTTTGTCTCAGTATGTATGCACATACATGACGATGATGATGCTGCTTACGTGAGGAGCTATTAGCAGAGCAAGCAGAGGGTGATAGCCTACATTGGAGACAAAATGCAGCTCAATCCATAAGATTGCTGATGGTCTGATGTGCGCTTGATCTTTATGTTCTGCTCCCCAGGGTCATTGGTTATGCTTGTTATGTTCAAACACAGTATTCTCAATGAAACAAGACAAAAGTCTGCATGTTTTGCAATATAATTATATATATACAGTATATATGCAAAGACCCTCCATATATAGGTCATTAGGCCTCTAAAAATAAAACTTCAAAACAAATGTGTCAGGTTGTGTTGTTAATCATTAGGCCTACAATGATTTTTGCTCTCCTTCTCCGGCATTACTGTGATCTAACATTGGGAAGCACACATCTGTGGAGCTGCATGAGTTGGCTCAGTATGGCATCTGAGTGTTCCCACAACCTTCCACATCAATTACATCTACCAAGAAAAAGGAATGGCAACCACCTGCCATATAAACAACTTTGTCTTTCAACATTTGCTTATTTGAAAGGATCAGCAAATGTGCTGTTTTTTTATAGTTGATGATCAAACTGCCTACAACTGTGAGTATGATGTGTCTGATTTTGCATACGGAGCTGTAACTTTGGACTTTGGCACTTGTTACTGCCATAAAGCCCTAAAATGGAAGGAACGTCTGCACAATAAACAGCACACTTTGTTCAAACAAATTCAGAATAAATATTTAGAACATTTTGAGTAATTATCTTATACTTAAAATAAATGGTGTGACCTGTCTGGGTTTTGAAAGCAGCCACTCAAAATATGTCAAGATATCTCAGCATTGTGCTGTTTTGTGGATTGATAAACACACCACCAAACATTGTACCAATGTGCTTTGAAGTATACGGTTAAGTCTTTGAACAGCACTCACTTGAAATTAATACAAAACGTATGCTATGATGTCATTTGAAATTACCATATGAGAGCTGCAAAGCTATCAGAAGAGTTCATAAATTACAAGAGAAAACTACTTGAGGACTTTATGTTCAATCAATCATCTGTTAGCGATCATTTCAACTGCTACTAATTATTCTATGACATGGATAATCTCTGACTGCCACCCATGAGGGGAGAATGAAAACACAAGAGTTTGTAGTAATGTAACCCCTGTACTTAATGAGTCATTAGTTGTATTACAAATGTTAACCAGTGCAATAACAACAGTATATTATCAACTAACAATGCTGGAAATAGCTTTAATAACATGACCTTCGGTATTTACTGTTAGAGCGTATACTCATGGATGCAGTCTATGAGACGTGTGGTGATGAACAATGTCATCATTTGGACGCCCAGTAAAACAATGGCAACTGTTCCTATGGTTCCTGTGTGCTGCTCTATCCAGCGAGAGATTCCCCTCAGACATCCGCCCAGGAAGATTGCACTCTGGGCGGAGAACTCGTCCAGCTGCTGCGCCCCTACGCCACACTGGGAGTTCCACACTGTGCCGTTCTCTAGAGGGTCAACGCAACATGTGGCCGGAACACCGCAGGCCAGCACACCAGGTGCTGAGCAGTTGTAATATCTGCGGAAAGAAAGCACATTAAAGACTGTTAACAATGGGGAAGGGGGAGTTTGAGGAAGCCTTTTCCACATTAGTCTCACACGCTCAAAGACTATTATGCAACCAAGTTTGCATTGTGAAAGATTGTTTTGTTTGAAAAGATAGTTAAACTAAAGGTGTGGTACACAATTTTAGTCAACCAGCACTCCGTGTTAGATTTAAAGGTGGGGGAAGAATTTCTAATCCAATACAATTCTGGCAAATTTAGCAAATATCTGCTAGCAGTCTGTGTATGTCAACATAAATAATCAGAAAAAATAATCTGGTGTTTCTACACAGCCCTGGCTCTGTAAATGGCAGTGGTGCAGACCGCATCACACAATTTAACACAAATTTAGCCGTGGCAGTGTGTGTTTAATTTGAGGGGCGGAGCTTCTGAGTGAGCACCCTATGGCATTAAAGGGAGAGGTGTTTTTGTTTTGATTTAGTTAAAACATCAACCATCTTTCCACCATGTTAGACGCAAGTGACACACCAACATTTTCCTAGCCTATCATAAGCAAAATATTTGGTGTGTATTATTGTTATATTACAAATGTACTAGAGGAGTATACTGGATTACATAGAATGATGAGGTTTTATTTTTAATGATTCTGAATAGCATATGTAAATTAATAAATAAATCTTCCGTTTCTCCATAATGTTTATAACCACAGCCCAAGCAGAATTTTCCTCACCTAAATACGTTGCCCTCAACCCATGACAGTCATATTCTACTCACACATTGACCTCCCAGTCACGGTAGTCATCTGCCCCACAGCACTGAAGACCTGACTGGATCTCGTCTGTGATGAACCTCAGATCCAGGTCGTCCTGGTAGCGCACCATGGCCGCTAATATCCCCGAGCGCACGTAGCCCTCAATCTCACCCTGTAGACTGTATGCGACAACGGCCGCCAGCACTTGGGATGCAATTAACACCAACACAGTGGCATTGAATACTCTCAGCAGGCAGCAGTTCTCCCTCAAGGCACCCACACATCCTGACAGGCAGAGCACAATCAGCACCATGCCCATGGTGACAAATACCAGCATTGGGTCGGTGCCTATGCTTCCAATTCTCTCCTGCGCAAACGACTCTTTGTCGACCAGACCCCATAGCCCCAGTCCAAGAAACACCAGGCCCAGAATGCTGAACAGCATATTGCTCACGACCAGGAGATACTTGAGGACGTAGTCAGCGAAGGAGTAGTCAGTGCAGGGGTGTGATTTGAAGGCATGGTTGTTATTCAGCCCTGTTTGTTGGAGCTCAGGGCTGACATCAAGATCATACGCTGCTTCATTTGCCGGGTCTGCCTTCAGACAGACAAAGAAGATAGAACATGCGTTGTTACTTCTGTGACTGTTTCGTGTTCACACTTTAGTTTGTTAGAAAATACACAAATAAGGAATGAAAGTTGTCAAATAAAGGTAATTAGTTGCACTTTACCTTTGGAATGAGGGGGCTGGTCTCATTTTGTGCAGCTTCCCTTCGTGTCCAGGGTATAGCGAATGTTCTCATGTTTATCCTATATTCTCAACAAGTGGGAGAGGATTATTTTTTCACTTTTCTTGTCAGTGTGATACTATAAGTAAGGTCACATTTGCACAGTATGGGAGAACATGTGGCTAGACTTGTAAGGCAGTCTGTGTAGCCTCGGGTTTATGCGTGGGATTTTACCATCATGTGAGAGTCACAGTTAAGGGATTAGGTTATCAGATCATGCCTCAGATCATCAAGAGAAACTCAAAGGCACAGGCATATGTACAAAAATACTAAAATAAATAATAATAAAACATAGTCTAATCATATAGTTTATAGTTTATTATAGCAGAATAAACAGTTATCTCACATATTGATTGATTTATTTCAATATTTAGGTAGTGATCAATTAAGTAAACTCATGTGAAGATCATCTATTTAAAGCCTCTGCTGTATGTTCAAGATAGCTATAGTTACTTACCTACTTACTTACGCACTTACTAGATCTGGAACTGTGTCAATTTCATAATATAATATAAAATACAATATAGCTAGCTGTGGAATATGAGAGCACATGGCTGATTGGAAATAATGTCTGGGTTGAAACCTACCTTCTTAAATGTTCAGGTATTGTGAGTTTACTTTGGAAATGGTGTGATATAGTTAGGGTGCATGGTGGAATAAAATGTGTTATATTGTTATATTTTTTCTTTTTTCAAATCAATAACAAAATAATATTTTTACAAATACATTACATACATGTAATGCATTACATTACAAATACATTACATAAAATGTAATGAATAAAATGGCATAACAAAGACTTAATTTGGCCTCACAGGCAAACACGAGCCATGATGACTAAAGGCGCATACATTCTGATGAGTCTCACACAATAGTTATAGCACAAACTAAAAACACAACATTGAAAGACACACAACACACTACTGTAGCTACTGTACTGTCAAACATACAAAACAGATACAAATGTATTTATTTTAAATTGTAAAGTAATCTCACAAGAATCTACAAAAACAAAAAAACAAGTCGTGTTTTCTGAAAGCATCTGAATTAATGATTATGTTTCTTAGCAAACATTCTCTAAGATGTCCACCTCCTTGCTTCATACCCCTTGAGTTTTGCCTTTTAAGCGATGAACTTGGCAGGAGAAAATGACAGATGGATTTGGATTGTCTATTAGGATTATTCTGGTAGCATTTCTTTAAAAAAGATTTAACAGCGCCCGATTATGTAACAAGATATTTGAACATGCATTTCCTATGAGTGCACGCGCACGCACGCATACACACAGGATTCACTGCTTGCCAAAGTCCACATGTTTTTAAGGTATTACTGCTAGCATAAATTACCGTACAGCTTGATAGGAGAATAGTCAGAGCACAGATACCACTGTCTTTTTGCTCTGCTGTACAGCTAACCATGTGGTTTGGTAGCAGCCTGAGAGTCCTAGTGGTGCCACTTCTGCTTGGCTCAAAGCTTTGAATATATTCCCTGATATTTTTCACTGACTGTTAGTGGAAATCTGAATTTGAAAATGATATAGTCATTATACAGTAAAGTCAATAACAAGTGAGAGAACATGTGAGAGAATGGAATTGATACGAAAGCCGACAGAGAGCCAGTCCGAGAAGGGAAGAGGGACGAATGCCTGTATGTCTCACTTCCTGGCCCTTAGGGCTGTGCTGTCATTCTTTCCTCAAGCTTTGGCTGGCCTGAACGGCAAGGGTCTGGGAGAAGCTATTCTTCTTAAACGTAAAGGAACACTCATTGAATGTAATAGTGCCAACAGAACATCACATATCTATTCCCCAGTCCCCGGCTCATGGTCTATGTGCATGTGGTTGTTGGGACATAGAACGATGTTAGCCTTCAGTATGAGCGTTGTAGGGGAAGTAGAGAGGGGTGCGAGACACTATGGGGTTTCCTGCTTAATATAGTATATTATCTAATGTCAGGTCACAAACTGAAGCTCTCCATACTCCCTCAACACATTTATATTCAGACACATTTATATTAATTCATTGTTCATTGAAAATGTTGCTTAATGCTTTATGCAGCACTGGTTATGGATGTTCTGCCATCTTAGACAATATATACAATTTAGATTTGGGAATGTCAACAGTGCAAGATAAGCTTTATGTCAATGACGCAGCTTTAACAAAGTAGTTTTATTTACAGCTTTACGCAAAATTCATGTCGCCCTATGCTGCTGCCTCATCTTGCCTAATGGGAGGGCCTAATGGGAGGGCTTTATGAATACATTTTATTATATGTTAAAGGAACACGTCTTCCATGGTCCTAACTAATAAATAAATATAGAGCAGTTTGATTCATACAGCTGTGTATTTTCTTTGGGGATCCATTAAGTCTCTTCAAGTCAAGCCCAAGTCGTTTGTAAAATGTATGTGTGAGGGGACCTGATATACAATTAGACAGCATGCCAGTTTGGTTCAATTATCTGAGTAAAAGTATATTTTCATCATTATATAATGGCAAAGTAAAAATAAGTGGAATGTGCCAATTCATTCAGCTTCAATGTTGGTTTTCTAATTTTAAATTACATAAATATGGTGTGTTCTTCTTAAAGTGACCCAACTTGACATAACACAGTTATTCTGCTAAGCACATTGTATTGACACTTCATCATGACCATGCTTCTGAGGGCCAAGTGAAATAGACTCCGATACCCTGTATCACCCTGACACTATAAAGGGACCAGCATTGGCTGTGGCGGTTGAAGCTCAGATGTTAGACAGACGGTATTACAGTAGCCAGTAGGAATGCTGTGTTGGAGCCCATAGCCATTTTGCCACATCAAACACCTTTTCTGGATTATAGCCCCTGGAGACAAATGGCCTATACCATAAATTAACATGAACCTACAGCACGTGAAGGACATTGTTATACCAATATACGCCTGTAGAGGCCCTGTATTTACATATCTAATGTGATGTTGGCTCTTTACCTTCTCACGTGCATAACGTCATATATTGTAATTAAAGGTTATTCATAGATTTAAGTGACTACACATGTAACTAAGCATGCATATGAGGCAGCATCATTGAAGTGGGTGGGAGAAGGAGGCGTTAAGGCAGAGCGTTATAAAAGGGTTCCTCAGGTCAAGTTTTCTCCCAGTGTCACTGCTGAAAGGATTAAAGGAACAGACTTGCTACTGCTCTGCTGGCCTGATCCAGAAAACCCCAATAGCACCATCTCACCAACAGGTACCACATAGTGTAATCACTTCTAATTGGAAACTAATTGTTTAGTGATTTGTAAACTGGGGTATAGACCCCTGAGGGTCTTCAACATGTGTTAATGTAATATTTTGGTGTATTATCTTTTTTACTGTTACATTGTACATGATCTTACATTTGTAATATTAGTAATAGACAGCGATTAGGCTACAAGATAATAACTTTTTGTCAAATTCAGCAAATATCTCCTCAGTCCTCTCGCTGCCTGTTCTGTGTGTACGCTAAAAATATATTCTGGTGTTTCTATACCACCCGGGCTCTGTAAATGGGCACACACGCACTACACAACACTATCCTAGCCCTAGCCATGTGTGATCAATGTGGGGGGTGGAGCTTCTGAGGGAGCACCCTAAAGCAATCCCTAACTCTACTTTTAATAAGTTAATGTATCTTGTGTTATGACTGCTGAAACCGAGTTGCAGCATTATATAATATATGGTGAAATACTGGTTTTATATTTAATTGTTATCAAGAGTATAGTATATTGTATGCTCTACCAAGTTCTGCTGAGTTTTCTTTTTGAGCATCTGTGCTTTCAGGTTAGTGTGTGCATGTGTGTTAGTGTGTGTGGGTGTGTGATGCCCATGAACAGGTTTTGGTCTAAAATGCTGGTGCACTAGTTTGACATATAGTGGCAGAAAGTAATATAGAGTCACTTTAAGCCATAATAGACATAAAAAGTGGTGTCCATAATCTGGACCCTGAAGTGTGCCCAGCACAGTTGATATAAACATCATCAGAAAATGTTCTAACTTAATTTGTGATACTATTCAAGATTAAAACTGCTAGTTTTGCGGAAATTAAATTTAGACCTATTACAGGTGTGTTGAAAATCATTTGGATAAATACTACAAAGAGAAATATGTATTTCTGTAATTAATTTGTCATAGCAATAATCATAGTATTGGCATGAAAGAAGAAGAAACAATTACAAATTTGTCAAGTCCAAGCAGTTCCAAGCTAAATTCACTATACAAAGAAAATAAACCTGATTTATGTGTTAAGCGATGTGTTCTTAAATTAAGTTCCAATGGTTCTGTGGGCCTGTTGTTTCTTGTAGAGAATACTCTTCATGTACACTGATGTTGAACAGTAGTCCAGTGTTAAATATGAAGACAGTTGTGACCCTTCTCTACATGCTCTGCCTATGTGGAGCTCAGAAATGGAGACAAGATACCTCAGCCAGGGAGCCCAAAGGTCAGGCGCAATGTAATATGTAACGAAGTACTGTGCAGTAAAGATATTGCCCTTTGTGGTCTTAATATGTACTATAATATCATTACTATTAGTAATGTATTATATATGTCTCTCTAACAGAACATGCCAAGACTTGTTCCAACCTGACCCAGGTGTTGAACAATTGGAAGTTTGCCATCATCACCCAGGTTAAAAACATGCTAGTCAATGACCATGCTTTAGTGCTTCCCGAATACAACAGGTAGAGCATAACTCTAGACTTGTACATACCATACAGGGTTAATACTGTTGCTCGGGCTAAAATATAAAATAAAATAAAAGAGAAAGAACCCAATATTGTGTAATAGCATAGTGCAGGGAATTTAAAAAAGAAATCAGTGACATCAGTTCACATGTTATTCTACATGTTGTGGATTGCATAACCTACATTGTTCTGTCCAGGATCATAGCAGATCCATTAAGCCAAGTAGATGAGGTCAGTCGTCCAAGCAAGACGTAACGCGTGGGTGTAAGGGCCTCACTATGAAAATAAAACATGTTATTTCACCCTTCCTTTCCATTGAAAGAAAATGTTTTTGAAAACATAATTCTTGACCCATTTCTCTAGAGACCATGTAACAAGAAATCTGTATTATATTATAGGTATTATAGGTTCTAAAGGACTGCATGTGGGCCAATGAACGCCCAGTGTCCAGGCTACAGGCTACATGCTTCTAGTAAATTTGGTTATGAAAATCAACTGATTAGCTTAGCATTCATTATAGGTGAATGTACTTGTCCTGCACTGTAGCATTATATGATAATGCCTCAATTAGTTGACTTTGACTGTTAAAAGTAGTATTCTCACACTGTCTGTAATATTGTATATCTTATGAATATCCAGGATCCAGCCACTGTCAAACGCTTTGGGAGAACTATACAATAAATTCAGCTCTCTGAAGGAGGAGCTGGGGAGACTCACCATGAAGTTTGACAGGGTGGAAACATTTGTGGATGACCTCCAGGCTGGCAAGTTCATTCCGCCTTCCAGACCCATGCACCGCATCCATGGCAACATAGGCCTCAGGACCCCACTACTGGCACAGGTGCAGGAAACTGGAAGGAGAAGCGTCTCAAGGCCAGTGCCAGTCAGAGTACGGGAAATGAGGATCAATAAGATACCTTAGAACTGCTGGGTGTGTGGTATTGTCTCGTAATAACTACCCATGTACTGTATGAATGCTGAAGAAGACGTGTTTTACAAAAACTAGTATACAATTACAATGTATTGTTGTTGGAATAGTAGTGATAGAAGGAATGGTTAAAGCTTTAATATAGTGTAATTTAATATGTCATCCTTATGTCAGCCAGAATAATGTATTCAACCACAAGGGGGAAGCATTTCTCTGATTTAGCTACAGTACACGATATGAATGGGACCCTTGCTATAATCCACAAACATTCTAATGGAAATGTAAAAAATATTTTAAAACACATTTTTAAATGCTTTTTATTAAATAAAAGTTGAGGTTATGCAATTTTTTTTTTTTTTAACTGGTTCAAAATTATTGAATTAGGCTGAATATACAATTAAATATAAGTTAAAAAATAAACATGTATCTTCATATTTTAGCCGTTAATGATTTATTGCAGCCTAAAAATGCTCAAATCTAGTAAGCATGAAACACAGTTACCAAGCTAATTGTGTGTCTATTCTCTAGCACATGTTGACTGCCTGATAGTTTTCTCTGAAGCAACAGAGCCCATTGACACTGTACATTTGTAGACCTTATCATGTTTCCACTCTGATGTGTCGATGGAGAGAAAGCTGCTGATTTGGAAAGTCTCATCTGGTTGATACACAGCAGTGCTGGTGGAGACCCCACTGGCCACTGGACTCCCACTTGCTGTCCAGCTGACCTCAGCAAAGCCCAGAGATATCTTAGGCATCTGACTAGCCAGACAGACCAGAGTAGCCTTGTTGGTCTGGAGCTCCCCTCTGGATGGAGGGAGGATGGTCAAGACAGGAGGAGGAAGGCTGCAGTCTGAGAAGATATTGTCACAATCAATCAATCTTTATTTATATAGCACTTTTCATACAAATTCATGTAACACAAAGTGCTTCACACTACGTCATTAAAAACAGTAATACCAAACTAAAATAAACAAATTAACAATTAATGACATATAAGAATATGTATTATTAAAAAAAGTAATTATTTTTGTATAACAATAAATATATATTCATACATTATACATATAAAATGTTATTGATGAAAACTATCCTTATATTATGAAAATAGTACAACAAATTAAAAATATAAAACAAAGAGGAAAGGATAAGGAAAAAAAATATGTTTAATTAAATAAAGAATACTCTACAATGCAGGTTAACATAATTCGGATACTAGACAATCTTCAAAAATGAACTAATCTCTGCAATCATTGTACATTTATTTATGTATAAACTGACATGAAAATAACATGAGAAGGAAACATAAAAACAAACCAGGACATATTATCTGCTTTTCATTCTCAGTACAAGCAAAAAACAAACAAAAAAACGAATTAATTTAGAATGAAATATGTATTATCTCTAAAAAATAAATCATAAAATAATTACATTATGTTATATTATACAAACATTTATTTTGTTTATTTATTAAATATACATTCTATAAAAAATGTAACAATAAAAAATATTTTGTTTTTGTACATAGAAAGTGACAAAATAAAGATAAAACACAATTATTTATAGATGAAAGTACTCACCAGTCACAAGCAGCTTAGTCCCTTGTCCGAATACCACAGTGATTCAGTTTGTATACATGGCTGTACAAAAACCTCCTACCTCTTCACAGTGGTATACCTTAAAAAATAACACTGTTCCTCATAACATTTGAAACTACACATGCATATTATGAGTTCTATTTTTACTTTCCTTTAGTTAAACAGACGAATGTGCCTACTGTTTTGTTGACAACATGGGTTGTAATCACCTACAATATAAGACATACTATTCTTACCATAGTGCTTTCAATTTACAGTGAAGAAATTACACATTTTGAACCAAAAGCCACATAGCTTTGATTATTTGTACATCACTGGCTGCAATTTGATGTTGCTAAATAAACATTTACTTCTGCAATTCTGTCTATTTTTTTCTTTTAATGTACATTTTACTGTATACAGCATAGCTGGGTGACTCATTCACTTTTAGATTGTTTTCGAAATGCACACAAAAAAATATAAAAACCACACTTCAGGCCAAAAAGTCTGTGTGGTTTATAGTCAAAGGAAACTGATTTACAAAAAAGTTATGACTATAGTCCCTTATATTTAATTGTATATTCAGCCTAATGTGCATACGCAGGTAGATCTGAAACATGAAACGTAATGCAGTTTTTGTAATGCCATCAGTTTTTAGTATTTAAGGAATCATTAATGATTGACTATATGTTCCTCTTGGAAAGAAAATGTCTGCTAGTGTTATGACAGAATTATGTGGATTTTAGGATTGCAGTGTTTTGATAGAGTTAGTGTATGTAGATATTATTGATTTGCATTTTGAAATGTATGTTTAAATAGTTTTTAATTAACAAGATGTGTTTTTGACAAGAACATTTAATGCCTAATTGTGTGAGGTAGGTGTGATGCTGATGATCTCAGCATCTCATCGCTCTCAGTGATCTCAGTTATAATCTCATTGCTGCTTTTCGCAGATGATGTGGTCCTTATGGCTTCTGGATCTTTTCGCAGCCAAGTGTGAAGCGGCTGTGATGAGGATTAGCACCACTAAATCTGAGGCCATTGTTCTCAGATGGAAATCAATGGAGTGCCTACATCAGGTGGGGAATGAGTCCTTACCCCAAGTGAGGAATTTATGTATCTCGGGGTGTTGTACGCGAGTGAGGGGACTATGGAGCAAGAGATTGGCTGGAGAATCGGAGAAGTGGGAGCAGCATTGCAATCGCTTAACCGCACCATGTTGACGAAATGAGAGCTGAGCCGGAAGGCAAAGCTCTCGATCTACCGGGGCAATTTTCGAAATGGGTTTTCTCAGGAGGGTGGCTGGCTTCTCCACTAGAGATAAGGTGAGAAGCTCAGCTATCCTTGAGGAACTCGGATTAGAGCCGCTACTCCTTCCCGTCGAAAGGAGCCAGTTGAGGTGGTACGGGCATCTGGTAAGGATGCCCCTTGGGTGCCTCCCTAGGGAGGTGTTCCAGGCATGTCCAGCTGGGAGGAGGCCTCGGGGAAGATCCAGGACTAGGTGGAGAGATTATATCTCCACACTGGCCTGGGAACACCTCGGGATCCCCCAGTCAGTGCTTTCCAATGTGGCTCAGGAAAGGGAGGTTTGGGGTGCTCTGCTGAAGCTGCTGCCCCCGTGACCCGACTCTGGATAAGCGGATGAAGATGCATGGATGGAGGTGTGATGCTGTGTTAAGAGTTTTGGAATAGTATCTTCAGTAAAGGTAAGCGGTTGTTAGCGATAGAAAAAAAACTGTATGACAAAAAAGAGGGATAGTCAATATTGTTTTACTGTTAGTTTGCATATTTTTCTTGTAGTAACATCTAGAAATGTTTCTCTAATAAAAGAAAATAACCTGTAAGTTTATTGAGATGCAGAAAGCAGAAGTACGTTTTTTAAAATGGTTTTTATCATGTAAATCACTGTCAAGCTTAATGCCAAACAGGCTAGCGGTGAACTGCTGACTCCATATTGTTGAGATAAAATATTACAATGTTTAATGCATGTGTTTAGATAGCAATTCTAGCTGTTAGAGTCCTAACAAAGAGTCCCAGATCTCTGCCTTAGTATAGCTACACTTTATTTGCTTAAATTTGTTATTATTGTATAGTATATGACATAAGAACAAATGGTGTATCATGCACTTTAAAATGTTACACAGTAAATATATGTTTAAAGTTCAATGTAAAAACATAATTGTAATATATAAGGGACCTTAATTAGTGTTTTTTCGTTTAATGTTCATTTTAAGATAAAATATAGACATTTCTATCCTATATTTTTCTGAGCTATCTATGAGGGGTGTATTACCGTGACATGTGTCTTGTTGTACAGGTGAGGATGCTACAGTTTATAAAGATAAAAGACTCATGATATGTCAGAGAACACAGAAAGCAGAAGTGTGTGTGAGGAGGTTTTTGTCATGGTGGAAATCACTGTGATACGTGTTCGTTAACAGAGTCATCCCATGTTTGACAGTAATAGACTGCTGAGTCGTTCTTATCCACATTGTTGATAATCAAGCGGTAATCTGACTGAGATTGATGATTAGATGTGAATTTAGGTGAGGAGAAACCAGAGCCATAAGTAGGAGAACTATAGCCATGATAAAAGCATAATATATACTGAGGAACTCCTCCTGGAACCTGTTTATACCAACAAGCGTCACTGTTAGTAACAGTCCCCAGGTTACAGTTGAATGTGGCCGTCTCTCCTCTCCTCTGTGTCACTACAGAAGGGCTCTGTGTCACCACAGTCACACCAGTCACACCTGGAGAAGGACAGGAAGACATGGGGTCAAGAGAAAGAAACAAGAGGCTGCTGGTGAATCCAGCCTGAGGTCAAAGCCCCAGTAAATGAGGCTCCTTACATGTTAGAGCAGCCAGGAGAGTGCAGAGAGCCCCCAGCATGTTGTCAGTGTGGAATGTGAACGTCTCTCACTGGTCACCAGAGAAATGAGAAGCTCTGGAGTGTGCGGAGAGGACAGGCTCAACAACTGACTTATAGGGACACTGAGGGGCCCCAGGGGAGGGGGCGGAGTCTCACCACACTCAAGATGAATCTAATCAAAATTATAATTGAGGAATTATCCTGTATTTGAAAACAACATAATATCATATTATATATTTAAATTTAGGAAATCATAAAGGGAGTTTTTACCATTTGTGACATTAAAGTGTCATATAGTGCAATATCTAGCATTATTATATAAGCATTTGACACACTTATTTGGAAACAGAATATATGGACTAAAACATCCTATAAAGCATTGTTATTTTTACCTTATTGTATTAGGTTGTATTGTTGAATTTGAATGTAATGTAAAGTTTATGATTCATGAATAAACTAGAAACCTAAGACATACATAATAATTTTTGTGATACTATATATTTATTAATAAGCAAGTTTTTACCACACAGTTAAAAATGGAAGTAGGAATTATTTCTAATATTTTAATATAAATATTAATAATATGAATATTTCACAGCAATCAATTCACATATTTATTTATTTTGTAATACCTAAAACAACCCAAGCAACACTTTTATGTCAGGTCATGATGTAAAAATTGGTTCCCTCACAGTTGGAGGTTTCTTGATCCATAGTATTTCATAAACTGTATAAAGTGGAATATTTTGTAAAAACTGGCCACACTACAGCATGAACAGTATCTAAGAGGTCGAATCAAGATCACTATGAAAAGTTTTGCAAATACTGAGTCAATGTATATTTTTATCAATTATTTTGTTTTTACTTTTCTTTAGTTAAAAAGAATAATATGCCTACTGTTTTGTTGACAAAAGAGGTTGTAATCAGCTATATTAACTATTTTTAGGCAAAGAATAGGGATAATATATATATATTGTTTTGCTTTTAAAATTAGCTGCTTTTTCTTGTATTAACATCTACAAATGTTCCTCTTAGAAAAGATAAAAACCTGTATAAGTTTATTGAGACGCAGAAAGGAGAAGATGTTTTTTATATATATTCTTTACTAATGTAAATAACTGATATGTAGAGCTCTTTTGCCAAACAGTGATAAACTGCTGACTGTATTGTTAAGGTAAAATATGACAATGTTTTATGCATGTGTTTAGATGGCAATTCTACCCATTAGAGACCTAAGAGAGAGTCACAGAGGTCTGCCTTAGTATTATCACACTTTATGTGATATTAAGGTACAGTACATGACAAGAAATAT
This sequence comes from Forbesichthys agassizii, assembly GCA_026546735.1. Taxonomy (NCBI): domain Eukaryota; kingdom Metazoa; phylum Chordata; class Actinopteri; order Percopsiformes; family Amblyopsidae; genus Forbesichthys; species Forbesichthys agassizii. Next base: position 2,409 of record JAODLL010014284.1, on the reverse strand, counting down.
ATTATTATGCTCTATAACATGTCTTGCAGCTAAATATGTATGTTTAAGACTCACTGTGAAAAATACAAATATTAAGAATGATATTAAGAATATTAAGAAAGAAAAATATTATGAACGTAGTGGTTTAACGTTTTATGTTCATTTTAAGATAACATATAGAGATATAGCATTTGTATCTGTATATTTTCTAAACTACCTATGAGGGGTGTATTACCGTGACACCTGTCTTGTTGTAAAGGTGAGGATGCAGTTTATAAAGACATAAGACTCATCATCTGTCAGAGAACACAGAAAGCAGAAGTGTGTGTGAGGAGGTTTTTGTCATGGTGGAAATCACTGTGATACCTCTTCTTTAGCAGAGCCATCCCATGTGTGACAGTAATAGACTGCTGAGTCTTTCTCATCTACATTGTTGATAATCAAGCGGTAATCTGACTGAGACTGTTGATTAGATGTGAATTTAGGTGAGGAGAAACCAGAGCCATATCGAACAGAACTCAAGCTGTGAAAAAAGCCTAAAACATACTGAGGAACTCCTCCTGGAACCTGTTTATACCAGATAGTTTTATCATAATTAGTCCCCAGGTTACAGTTGAATGTGGCCGTCTCTCCTCTCCTCTGTGTCACTACAGAAGGGCTCTGTGTCACCACAGTCACACCAGTCACACCTGGAGAAGGACAGGAAGACATGGGGTCAAGAGAAAGAAACAAGAGGCTGCTGGTGAATCCAGCCTGAGGTCAAAGCCCCAGTAAATGAGGCTCCTTACATGTTAGAGCAGCCAGGAGAGTGCAGAGAGCCCCCAGCATGTTGTCAGTGTGGAATGTGAACGTCTCTCACTGGTCACCAGAGAAATGAGAAGCTTTGGAGTGTGAGGAGAGGACAGGCTCAACAACTGACTTATAGGGACACTGAGGGTCTACAGGGGAGGGGGCGGAGTCTTACCACTTAACATTCGGTAAACTGGAAATAGGATTTATTAATTTAATATTCAGTTATTCTTTTAATATTCAGTTATACTTTTAATATTCTCATGTCACATGTTAAGATCATGTCACCCTTATAATACATGTGTAGTAACAACAGCTAACTTTACATTTCTGTACCTAGATCAAAGAGAATCTGATTATTAGGAGAACAGTAGTAGACCATTGCTTAGCAACGTTAGACGACCTTGCAGAAGGTCACAGAAGGATTATGTGACCACATGCCACTGCCGTGTTTTGTGACAGTCAGTCATATATTTGCTGTAATTTCTCATGTATTGTCAGCACTCTCTTGAATAAACCTCTTAAACGGACCTGGCTGCTTCATGGTGTTATTGACATCATTACTAGTTCTAAGCCACAACCTTTGATACCATGCAGCCTTCCAACCTTCTTGGCCGAGACTCTCTCAAGAGGGCTTGTGGTTCTGAACTCATTTGGTGTTGTTAATTACTTCTGAAACTGCGACCTTCAGATATCTGGGAAGCCTTACAAACTTTTCGGCTGAGCCTTCCCTGGGAGTATCAAAATTAATAGACCTAACACACTCTATCATGAATAATAATGTGTAGAACAACATAACTTCTTACAGTTCCACTGCCTTCTCAAACATGTACTTTTATAAACGTATATATAACTTATACAGTATTCAGCATTATACACATGTTGTTTATAGTAGCAATAGTTATAAGGAAACTTCATTGTACACAATAACATGACTAGCTAGCTAACTGACTAAATGGATGTACGTTTCCATCCAGGGTCGTCACAAGAAGTGAGAGAAGAAACTTAACCTCTTCATTTACATGAAGCTAAAAATACAAGAAGGAGACCAGCAGGTGCATCCTGGGATGGAGAAGAGAGAAGAGGTTTGAAGGTGACTCTAAGAAGAGGATCACTTATGTAGTTGATGTTTCTTGTGTTGTGTTTCTATTTGTTTTGTTTTTTGTTAATAATTACATTTTTGTAACAATTTGCTACACATGCCCACATTGGAAAGACATGGATATAAACTAACCTAAATTACATGATCTGGATTTGTCAATACCTGAATGTCATAATCACTGAACGCATTCTCTTAGAATAATGACATCAGCATTATTTTCTCCTGTATGCATCAAACCATTTAAACAGGAATTATCATTAACATGCTAACAGCAATCTTTTAGCTCTTTAACATTCTTAGAGCTGATTCTAAATTAGAGCAGAAATGTGAGATGCATGTTCTGTTGTCAATATAATAGAGGCTGAAATAGAGACAAACATTTGATCACCATTGAGAGATTAGGTTCATGTACTCTCTATGAGAGTAGTTGAGGCCAGTGGCAGATAAACCAGATTCTGAAGAGGTCTGTGTGTGTGTGTGTGTGTGTGTGTGTGTGTGTGTGTGTGTGTGTGTGTGTGTGTGTGTGTGTGTGTGTGTGT
>JAODLL010014273.1:14618-28415 GCA_026546735.1 Forbesichthys agassizii | reverse complement strand
TTTTTTTTTTATATATATATATATATATATATATATATATATATATATATATATATATAAAGTGTATAATAAAATTGCAAGGCAGGTAATAAAACCACTATTTGTAAATACACTCAATTAAAAAAAAGAAAAAAAAAAGGGGGAATTAGAAATTATTCCCTCCCTACACCCCGATGTCCTATAGTGACGGAAGGCTTAATGGGCCATAAGTGAGAACACATTGATAAAGGTGTAGACCTTCTGTCCAGTATGTGTTCTGTATGCTTGTATTTAGCACATGGATAATTGCTATCGTAAAGGTGGAAACAGCAATTGTAATAAACACATTTTGTGTCAAATTAAGATCTCCTCACAACCCGTTAGCTGACCACACTGAAATAAACTGTATAGCCAGATAGATTGCTTCACGTTGTCATAGTGATTATCCAATGTTTCTACACAACCGTGGCTCTGTAAATGGGAACACAAACAAAGTGTTGCAGCAGAGTTGCGTGACCAATGTGTTGGGGCGGAGCTTCCAACACTGTCCAATAGTTTCAAAATGAACCAGTTAACTGGTCTTTGCCCAGGCAACGACTGCAAACACTTTACACCAGGCTGTACCTGCAGGGCACTCTCCTATGCATGGAATTACTGTAATGCAGAATGTTAGGATATATAAACACCACTGATTATACATTATTTAGAAGGTGTTCTATAGGTTGCAGTCATTTTGTTCTCCGTAATGTTGACCATTTCAATATCAGCAAACAGCATTATTTGGTAATGCACAAGCATGATATATATTTTACACTGTGCTTGGTATGTCGACACCGAAATAAGCAGTCCAGCGTCTTGTGTTAGGAGCTTAATTACCTAAAGTAATGCTGAGCCAAGTCATTGCTACATTTTCAGTAGTAATCTCTTGCTGAATTCAAGTAATAATACACGTTTGCTTTACTTGTGCTATTAAAGTTATTCATTAATATGCACAGTTCTCGCAAACAAAATCAACAATTATATACACTGAAGTTAAGGTTAATTGCAGACATAAGGACTAGAATGGTCTGGTACCGCCTAAAAGATTTACAAACCTTACAATTGAATACTCGCAAATATTCATTATTATCATTATAGATGCCAACTTAGTTTTCTCTAGCTGATTAAAATAATTATTCAGCACACTTGTAATTCATAAAATGTTTCCATTTGCATATTAGATGTTATATTTTGTGTTTGCTCCACCAATTAGAACCTGAATTAAAATGTAGTTTAAGTGTCCTGAGTGGCTTGTGTGTCCATAGCTGTTGGGTTTCAGAGTAACTACCACATATTTATTGTAGGGTTTGCATTTGATTTTTCAGATTGAGATTACTTGAAATAAACACGAACAGATTTTTCAATCAGTTTTGCAGATGCATTAAATGTAGAATATTTTATTGATTAACAGTATTACTGTAGGTTGGAAAATAAACCTTCCAGTTCATTAAATAGTCACGAAAGGATTAGTGAATGCAAGCATTGAGGTAAAGAATTTTTTTCTCGAATGATTACCAGAAGTTATCGGAAAGTATAAGAAAGTTAAAAATATTATGTGACAAAATTATAAAATGGTATCAATACTTTTTTGTTTGCACTTGATAGACGTGATAGACAATCTTAATGGGAAGTTCTACTTTGGCCACACATTTATAAATATGTACCCAGTATACATATACAGTATGAGGTTAGTCACAGTGCTATAAACAAGTGTTCTGTTCTTTTCTTCCCTGCTCTATAATCAGAATAAAATGAGTCTCGATGATCAGGAATGAATGATTCATAAACAGTTTCACACTCTTGTCTTCCACTTTACAGTACTTTCCTAACACACACACACACACACACACACACACACACACAAAGTCACTCATACGATACTTCTAACCCACATGTCTCCATTTGAAAAAGTTTCCCACAGTTTCAAGTTTGAGAGAAGTATGACTCCGATACCTCCATACTGATAATCAATAGATGTTAGATGTTGATAAAAGCGTGTGGGACGCTCTTCATTCTGCCAGAGTGCCTTTGCTTGTCTGTCCTGTCCTGTATCCTGGGTGACCCAGCGTGTCAACAGCACCCGAGAGGCACTGCGGCAGACATGGCAACACGATTAAGGCCACACACCACTAACTCCTCAATGTCCTCTGTCGTCCAGTACTTAAACAAATCCATTAATTAATTAAACAAAACACAGCGCTACACGCCCACATCTGGATAATTGATCCGCTCGACACCCCCCACCCCCTAACACACCCCTCACCTCTTCCACCAGACTCAAGACTCCTTCGTTCAATTCTAATCTCATCGCCTTTTCTGGATCGATCTTCATACAGGCGCTGAAAGTGATATTGAGAGTAGGAGTGATGGAGATGGAAATAGATTTTCATTTTTTAAAGCAGGCGGTGAAATGGTGAATTGTGTGTGTGTGTGTGTGTGTGCGTGCGTGCGTGCGTGCGTGCGTGCATGTGTGTGTTCGTGCGTGTGTAATGGAGTTGATTGCTTTGGGTTAGTGGTGATAAGGGTATTCATTGTGGCTGATAAAAATGTATTTCCTGTGCGTGTAAATTGAAATATATTTTATATTATAATACATTAGTTTTTTGTTTTTGTATTATTTAATTGCTAATAGAATATGCAGAGATTGTTTTTGTTGGCTAACAGTGCTGTTCCTCTGACGGGAGAAGCATCAAGAAGACACACTCTAGCTTAGCGTAGCTTATGCGTACTTGAAATGTACAGTACGTACCTGTGTGTCGTGTGAGTTCTATTTAAAGGGATTCAGTGTTTCATAACATTCCTGACTTGTTTTTGTCACCCATTCCCTGACTGGGAAAAGGTAGATTTATTGGAATATAAAGTGTGTATTTACTTTTTGGAAAACATGTGAGTGCATTGCTGCAGTCCATCACCAAATGCAGTCAACACCATATGTGTGTTGAATATTTCATTTCAAAACCGTGTGTGTGGAATTGGCATACAGTATTTGGCATGGATGAATTGTATGTAAAAAATATTCTTTCTTTACCTCCTACACATTATATCTGTTCTATCAGTATATGTGTGACCTTCAAATACGTGTGTGTGTGTGTGACCTTCTAATTCTAATACAAAGGACAAAATTAAACACATTCATTAAACATACTCAACTGAATGGGAAATGACATTTAATAGATATCATAATGTCTAAGCATTTAGAGACAGTGACATTTTGAAAACCGTGTTATTTCAATGTAGCAAATGGCGAGCTTGCTTGTTTGTAGTAATTGCACCCTTTTCATCGACTTCCATTCTCTCTCTCTCTCTCTTTTTACTGATTTTCTCATTTCCTCCCACTCTTTCTCGGGAGGTTAAGAGCACAGAGGTTCTGGGGTGAAGTTTACGGCTCGGATGGGAGGAGAGAGAGAAAAACATCAGATAGACGGTCTCTTCTGCATTGGTCGTCCTTAACCCCTCTGCATCTCTCTGTGGGCACTAAAGCGTACAGCCTTAAACCTCAAGGTTGTTCAAACAGTATGAGCTCACAGTGTGCACAAACAAAATCAAATGTTTTTGTTTTACTGTAAGTATAAGTTGTATTTTAATACTGTAATTATAATACCCTCTCAACCCTCTGTACTGCACATATGCTTGTGGGAGGGTTGTAAACAATTCAATTGAATGTGTTAAAGCAGGTCATACAGAAGGTCAAGCAGGTGACATGACGCTTTAGATAATGCCCAAGTCTAGAAGATAAATTCAAAGGGATTATCAGGAGTTGGGCTCATGTAGGCTGTGGGTTGGACAACGTTCACATGGCTTACAACAACAAAGCGATGATCATTTGTGTTTTACTGCTTTGGATTGGTGTGTTTCAGCTGTACAGATGCACCAGAAGATAGTAGAATCACCTCTGTTTGTGCATAGTGCACTAAACCTGTTCCAGTTGAAGGATAAACTGTCTACAATGGGTGTGTGAACATATTCCAATTTTTTTTCGATGCATTTCAAATCAGAATGAGATGGCATAGAGTTTAGATAAAATGTGATGTAATGAATATGACATTTGATACTGTTACTGAACAATAGGCTATATTAATCTAATGTAGTTATTGAGTGTGCAGTGACAGTGAATATCATGCTCTTGATACACTATCTTACTGCCTCGATGATTAGAGGTGTGTTTAAGATACGACAGCCTACCTGTTACTGTATCAAATGCTAGGTTTACAGAAATAGTCATCTGCAAGTGTATAAAATTACTTACGGATGCGTACTGGCATTCAACATCAGTTCCTTAGCTTGTACTTTTTGCTGAATACTACGGTAGGTGGCTGGGAGGCCATATCCTCGTCGGGGTGTTACCAAACAAACTGCAGGTTCTACGTATACCGCACACATCTCTAAACAATGTCTAATGTTTCATTGCATCTTTTTCGTCTAGGGCCATTACAGACCGGGAAGGTAACTTTGAATTTACACATGTATGTACAACCGCAGAGGAGAACAGACCTATATATCCAGCAGTATTATAAACACATATTTGTAATTGATAATTGCATGCAGGGTACAATTAACATGGACGATGATTTGTTGTTTTTTGTTAATAGATATCATAATTAAAACCATAAATTATACACTGAGCTATTTCTTAATTAATAAGGACAAATAAACTACTAATCGTTCCTTGTTAACTCAAGCGGGGGGGGGGGCGGGGGGCGGGGCTGAACAATATGACTGGACTTCCCATCATTAGGGATCACCCTAGTCAAAGAAACTCGTGACTTTGGGGGTCAAACACGATAACACATTATACAGATATAGAACTGCAGCACTTATATTATTATTACTGTTGTAATTACGTTGTAGTCAGACAGTATGGTGTGATCATTGACAGTTGCCATAAATAAATGCTGGAATTTGTTCATTATGTTGTCTAAATGCCAAGGAGTTTCTGGAAACCCTTCTACCATTGGGAGCTATTAGAGAAGAGACGTGAATTGGGCTCATGTCTAGCAGACAGCCAGTCTGCTTCTCTGAAAGCCATTATGCCTTTAAGATGAGACATAAAACCCAGGAAGCTTGTAGACCTCAAGGGTCCTTAAAATAATGATTATTATTCATTATAAAGACTTGGGATCCAAAGATGTGTCCTTTCAAATTACTTTTGAAGATATGCAAGGTTATAATAAAGTATTAATTTAATTAGTGTGAGTTTTACATTTTTTGCTTTTGCAAGTTTTTAGATGTCGCAGGCATATCAAAACTAATTCAGCTCAACCTCAGCAATAATTATACACATGGGCACAGACAGATGAAACAATATCTGTAGTAGGCTATATACAGTAGTACACCTTCATTTAAAATGAGACACATAAATGCCGGTGTTGTTGGTCAGGGATGTTTTTTCTTTAACATGTTCTCTCATGCACACTCTTTCACATGCACACCCTCTTATCATTTCATAGTTGACACAAGTCTCCTAATTGCCCTTTTAATATTCACTGTTTCATTTGAACAACCAGACAACATTAATTATGAGCACATTTTCACCCCTTCTTCTGACTGGGCTCCAGCGCATGCAGGCCTCATCGTTGCCTTTCATGATGTTAAGCGTCCGCAATTAGAGCTTTGTTTGATCCGTGCTTCTCCCTGGCCGAGCCACGGAAGCCATCAGTACCGGAGCGGGGTTGGGAGCGCCGATGCAACGCTGGCACTGGTTTGGCGCCCTCAGGGGCCCTCAGCAAGCTGCTAATTAAGGCTTTAATTTGGCTTAATGCTGCATTTCTTAATGTGAGCCAGGTGAGCCAGACGGCTCCCGTTTATTTACTTTTTTTGGACTTGCCGTGATGATTAGCACGGCGCAACGATTTTTGAGGATTAGCATTCCTACCGTCTGTTATTTGTTCAGTCTTCAACATCCCCCACCCCCCAGCCATTCCATTAGCTGATCCCGAAATATCCTTCACACTCCTCGCGGGACTCGCATCGCAAAACGACAACAATGAAATTACGCAGTTTTGGACTTTTGTAACTTAGCAACATGCTTTCCTACACACACTGTTGATGGTGAATGTGTCCTGTGTTTCTTGGAGAAGTGTGTGTGTGTGTGTGTGTGTGTGAATATGCACATTGCAGTTCCATCTGTTAGCTTTAAACGAAGTGTGGGTGACAGTGGTGATGTAGCTGCAGATGGTCTGTTCTTTCTGGTGATGTTTCACAGTTTGAGCAGTCTTTAGAGACAATCTGCGAGTTAAAAATGATCCTCTGTATGACTATATCGCCCCCACCCACATTCACCCCCGACTGAGAAGTGTGAGATGGACAAATGTGAACATGTTTGTGTGAGTGAGACATGTGTAGCAGGTATTTTACTACTACTTTACTAGAGAACGCTAGCAATTAAAACAGCTCTGCATGAACACCTACAACAAAACAGGAGGGTCGGACATTTAAAACCCGATTGTGTGAGAGTGAGAGAGAATTTGAATTTTAAAACACATTCAATGGACCCACAGCATTATTGTACAAGCTGTACTAGACATATCAATTCAACGCCGAAACGTAACAAAAATGCAAGCATTTCCTTTTAGTATATAATGTCACCATGACTTGCTCAAACAAAACATTGTCATAATACCATATATTCTTCAACATGTCCAGGTCATCCAGTTTGGAGTAGTTACCATGGTCCAGTGTAATACCTGTTCTCAGCGAAACTTTAAAAAATGATAAAGCAATCAGAGATTTCATCGCCACCTATCATACTTTTTCTGATAGAGAGAGAACACGGCAGGTACGTACAGCGAAGGAGAGATGTGGTTAGAGCACAGGCGTACCAAGCAGGGGAAGATGGGTTAGCAAGATTAGTGCTAAGAGGCTAGCAGGAGGTGAACAGATAGCGGAGGGATTACAGGAATCCCCTGACCTCACCAGGCAGCCATTAGAGCAAAACTAATTACCAGCCAATGACCCTAGAGATAGAAGTCAGAGACCTGCTGTAGCACAGGTTCACGTGCGCGCACACATCAAACACGCACACATCATTATGCTCATACGTGCGCACTCTGTGCTCTGCGCACACACGGGGACAGTAACTCTCACACAAACTAAATCCATATGATGCATGGAAGCAAAGTGGAATAGATTATCACCTCCAATAAGCGACGGGCAGAGATTATAGGAGAGGGACTGAATATACACTGCATGGCCAGAGGTTTTTTGCAACTCCACATTCTAATTAATGAGTTTGGCTCAGCCTTGTATTACTATCCATTACTGTAAATCAAGTGAAATCATGAATACAGCCAAGCCATGCAAACATTTGCAGTAAAACGGTTTGGAGCTCAGTGACTTTTCAACATGTAGGCCAACTGTCAAAGGATGCCACATTGGCAAAAACAAATTAGTTGTAAAACATTTCAGCCCTGCCAAGTGGAAACATCTAGGATAAACAACAGCTCCACAACAAAGCAATAGGCCCCGGTTGCAACATTCACTACTGCCTGTGGAACCAACGTCGGAAATTACCTGTGAATTTGGCAAACTTGATTTATTTGGACAAGCAGTTGTACACAAACCTAAGGTTACCAAGGTTACCGTATTCTCTGGGTGATGAATCACACTTCACTATGTGAAGTTTGGTGGATGGGGCAGTTGCACGTTGACAGGTTGCCGTTGATGCGGTCATATATATATATATATATATATATATATATATATATATATACACATACACACACACTGTATATAAGGCTTCTTTGGGGAACACTACAGGGAAGGACATGTTTACCTAGCAAGGCTGACCTTGAAGATGGATGAAAGGATTTAGGGAGGGGGGACCATTTATTTGGGAACCTTATCGTCTTGGCAGCCAGGCCTTCATTAGTCAATACAGCATATCAGAAGAACACACAAGTGTGGGGCACATCTAACATGGTCAGTGTGTGAGTGTCAAAGTTCACCTTAAATGTGCGGTCAGGGATTTCTAAGAAGGGATGTTGATATTTTGACTAAAACTAAATATCAACATCACCACAATGCCAATAGGGTGCTCCCTTAGAAGCTTTGCCCCGCTCATTGGAAATGCATCATTGCCAGAGCTGGGATGGTGTGTGCAGTGTTGCCAACTCCAATGAAAGTAGCTAACACTGGCTCCAAACGTCGCTAGAAGTTGCCAGATGACGTCATGCGCTCATTTGCATATCGACGTCGTAATCACGTATTCATTTGAATCCTCACCACACACACACAAGCACAAGATACTGACTGTCTGAAAACGGCACAAGAGGAGTCTGCCGAATTACCTTGATTTACTTTAGAGAGGTACACACAGGTAGACAGGTTGTCTTACAAAAGTGTCACATTTGACTGTTCCTTGGCAACATCTTGAGATGGAATGTATTTCTAAATAAGGTTTTTTAATCAATGACCCTCCCTGCCTGTCTAAAGATGCACTCTGGGAACTCAAATCAATTACCTGGGAGATGTAAGCCCTGTAGTTTAGATTTAGTTTAGACATTACCATCAAGTCAGACGTGCTGGCTTTATTCAGCTGTCTGCAACTCCAAATCATTAGTTTGTGATGTCGTTTTTTTTTTTAAACCTTCAGTATCAGGACAGAGAAATAAACTTTTTTCCAACTTCACAATACATCATGAATAGTATAACTTTGCTACGCAAAGGAGCAGCGGCTGTACTCGGAGTTCCTCACAGATAGCCGAGCTCTTTATGGATAGCCGAGCTCCTCACCCTATCTCTAAAGGAGACACCAGCCATCCACCTGAGAAAACATATTTCGGACGCTTGTACCCGAAATTATTCATTGACATGAATAATTATTTGAAATGTTTTATCTTGCTTTCAAAGTATAAGGAATGACAGTTTTGTTGCTTGACATTTTGCTTGTTATAGCATGCAGATAAAACATGTTTTACAGTGGTTGTTGGTGTCATATTACAGGATAGATGTTTATTTGATATTTTAAGTTATTCCAGTTTTAAGAGTTAGCAAGTGAAACTTTAAATGAGAAAATCAAACATTTGACATAGTGCATTGTTGCTAATGTCATTCGCAAGTTCACATCTTTCAGGGTCAACCGTTAAAGAAATGTCTAACAATGTTCTCTACAAAATTTTTTGTAGCCTGGGACCTAAATGAGAAATGTATTCTCTCTTGTGACTTAAGCTCATTAAAATATATTACTACTCTTGCCACTAGCTACCAGCATTTACCCTGTGGTCCATTTTGTGACATTTTTTTAAAACTTCTGATTTATGACGTGTGTTTTAGTGATGGCGGGTAAAGTTGCTATGAACTTTAAAGTAAAAACATACAGCTTTTTAAATATTTGTAAAAATGTCAGTTTTGCTATTTATCACTGATATAATAAATACAAAAGTATTTGGCCCACATAGTACTTACTATACTACTAGTATTACACATTAATGAAAGCTTCTCCATTTGAAAGTATATTGTGCAAGTTTGCCAGGAAAATACAGTAAAGCCAGAGGTAAATGTTTAACCTAACACACCACATGGATTGTTAGACACAAGTCCATCTGGGAAGCCGCCCGTCAAAACTGTTAGAACTTTAAATAAATACTTGGCACTTGATTGGATGAATCATCCGTCTGTCATTGTTGTTTTCAAGTAGCTTTTCGCTGTTGTCACACCTAAGCCACGCCCGAAGCCATCATTACTGATAGGTTGATTGGAAAGTTCAGTTGTTACTCAAACTCAAGTTGCAGGATTTGAAGCTCTCCAGACTTTTTCTCACAGCAAAGTTAAACTGAAGCTCATGAGATCAGGATGGTCTCGCGAGGCTAGCAAACTCCCCTCAACACCTCAACGCACATATTGGAATTGCATTGCGATTGTTGTTGTGAGCGGTGTTCGGCACTTTGTGTTCCTATTTACAGAGCCAGCCTAATCACAGACTTCCATTATTTTGGTTAGCTTGGAGTTTTAGGTATGGAGGTAGAAGTCAGGTATTTCAAAGATGGTGACGGCCAGAGTCAGCACAGCTTGAGCTTCAAATGTGTAATTCAGAAAACCTGTGGTTGATTGGGATTGTCCATTTTTTTTACAGTATAGTATATGGTTGCTGTTTGATTTTAAACTGATCACTTTCCACCTACACTGTAAATTATGTTTAAGTGACTGGAAAGATTGCAGGCTTAGCTTTAAGTTACAATACGTTTTGCAATTTTCTTGGTTAGAGTTTGGGATGGTGGTTGTTTAACAATCAGTGCCCAGGAGAGGCCAAGTTTGACTGGGGTCAGCCTAGACTCATTCCAGGTGAAGCTGAAATGGTTTTCTGAGGTTCTAATTATCCAGAGAGGAGACGAGAAACAAGCTGTTCATCTCCTGCCCTTTCTCTGTCCTCTGTTAATGATTTTTACTCTAAAACTCCCTCCACCTCTACATCTATGTTGGACGACTCATTCTTTGCCCTCCTTTCTCTTGATCTTAACATCTCATTATCAAAGTCATGCTGTCTCACTAAGGTGTACATCTCTCTCTGCCTGTATGGGGGTCATGTGTTTCTTTCCTTTGAGGACGTACCCTTCTTGCCTTATCTGAGTAACATTTTCTTTATCCCATTTTCTGGTCTATATTGCTGTCGTGACCTGTGCGAGGGTAGGACTAAAACACTTGCTGCTGTCGTGCTATTAGGGGTGCCGCAGTGGAGAGAGACTGTCTTGCTGTCTCTCCGTTTACACTGGTAACTCACATTGACCCTCTCACCCTCTATTCTATGGCAGGTCCATATGTTCAAGGAAGAGTATAGGTGCTCACAGAGCTGTTTTCATGTCCTTTTTTTGGGTACCGGCCTCTCTCCTTTCACAGCCAGAATCCTACCGTTTTGAAATGAACCCTCGGGGGTGGTTTCCAGAGGATACTCTGTCAACCCTTCGTGTGTATTAGCTTTCCAAGGAGGAGATCTTCACTTTATCAAATCTCAACCCTAGACAGTCTAAATATGTGCAGTTTATTGGAAATAAACCGTGAGTACTGGCCCGTTCCGAGGGGACTTCATCTTATTTACCGGTAGTTCTCTTTCAGACCTATACCTTCACCATCTACCATTTACCAATTATAAATATGTTATGCTCAAATATGATTGTAAGACTAGTAACTAATGCATGTAAATAGTAAATAGACTACACACACACACACACACACGCACTCTCACCCAGTGTTTATGTCCAAATGATGTTGAAGGATGTTACCTTTCAGTTAAAGGAGTCACGGGGCGCTGTGAAGGTCCCAATGAAACCATCAGGATGTGGGTTGGCTGATCACCACAAGGGGGCATTGCTTTATATTTGCCTCAATACAAAGTTGTATTACTTAAATAATGCTTAGAAGAAGCTGCAATGATTATGTCATATTATTAATATTCGAAAACATACAGTCATAAGTATTTCTTGCATTTTAGGCTTAAAAAACACAAAGAGAAAGTGAGAAAGTCTCACAGTGTATAGTGAGATAGAGAGAAATATTTATATTAAGACAATTTGAAGAGAAGAGAGAGAAAACGGGTGAGAAGGATGTGTGGAGTAGAATAATCGGGTTTAGACCAAACTCTCGGCTGCAGGCTCATAGAAGTCTGGCGGGTGACTATGAGTGTTACAGTAGGTACTAAGGTCCGTCTCGGCTCCGTCTGACCCAGTGTAATGAAGTCCTAGTGCGGTAAAAAGAGAGGGCAAAATACCATAAAGAGGTTTAAGATCAAGTTAGTTTATCAACAATCCTCTGTCGTCACAAAGGTGACCTGGCAAAATATTCTATTTATCCTAGGTCAGTCTTGGCTGTAGGATCAAAGAAGTCTGACCACTAAGCTAGCTAACCTTTTGGTTAGTTAGAGAAAGAGAATTGAGGGTGGTAGCGAATATATAATATTTCTAGAGATGCTGCGTGTCGAATAGAATAGTGTTTTATTTTTAGGCCAAACTCTCGGCCGTAGGTTCATATAACACTGGATAATATGAACGTTCAGGTCTTGGGTGGGCCAGTCTATATAGGCTTATTGAAGTCTGACACCGGTGTGATGTGTTCCTAGTGAAAACAGAGAGAGAGAAAAGTAGAAGGATACGGTAGATAATAATAAGTAACTTTCAGAAGGAAACCGTGCCCAGGAGTTTGAAGTAGAAGAAAAAAGAAAGCAAAGCCGGGGAGCTTCAAGAGCAAATAAGAAGTTAAATGACTGCAGAAGCAGAGTCCTATGCAGGAGTTTCAACCGCGTATAGAACCTCTGCTCATTATGCAAGAGTGTTACACTGAACCAGTTAAGACTGGTTCTTCTTAGATATTATAATAAGCAACACAACTATATGCCGTGTTCTAGGAAGTGTTCTCTTTTTCATTTAAAGATTCTCTTTTCACAACCTATACTGTAATAAGGCCATCGATCTTCTTGTTTTCACAAAACCAATTACATAGGGCAATATTTTGAGGTGCATTTAGCAAGAGGTGCTCAGCTTGAAATTATATAAAAGTGCAAGTATTGGGACAGGACTTTGTGACCTAACACCTTGACACCAGTGGTCTACCATGACAATGCCCAACAATTAACATAATGTGTGCACATGTGAATAATGTTAGTATTAAATGATATTATATTATATTATTATATAGCTAAAAAAAAAGCAAAAAAAAATCAGTCCATTATTAGTCTTACACTCCTAGGAGAATATCTTGTTCACATCTGGGCTTAGACGAAGGTCAATACAATGCCATGTTTGACTCCCATGGGAAGACAGTGTCATCCAATATGCTAATTACTAAGATATTAACTGATTAATGAGTTATATTATTTCTGATAAATAGGTGGAGCATTATCCTTCAAATTAAAATAAATGTATGATTAATATAAATCTTGCCAGCTTCTGTTTATATTTGTTCTTCCTTAATTCACTTTTTTTTAAAGGATTTCCCTTGGGCATCTTCGATTTTTTAAATCCTGTTATGAATCGTGCTGTTTTTCCTCATGCAAAGTATGTAGGAAAAATGTACAGAAGAACTCTACGATGCACCTGCCAATTTTTCAGTGGGAAAGTTATCCACAATCAGAGACTGTTGGCGTCGACTGTGTGAGATTTGATCTCTTCCTGACTAATGTCTCTCTTTCAACCAAACTCCACCATCAGACTAGTAACCTCACCCCCATACATGCACTATTCTCTCATCCCAGACTTTGCATGCAAAATTGAAGGTTCAAACAAATCCTTGTTATCATAAATGCAGTGTGGTATGTGTGTGTGTGTGTGTGTGTGTGTGTGTGTGTGTGTGTGTGTGTGTGCATCATATTGTTAGATGTGCGCATCTATCATACTGACGAACACACACACACACAGGTTCAGGCTCAGATTCAGTCAATGTTCTCTCACAGCAGCCTGCTGATCTGGAAGTAATTAATCTCAGTGGAGACAAAATAGCTCACAGCTGGACAGAAACAGCATGCCATGCAGATACAGATAGACAGATAGTTACACAGACTTTAAATGATGTCGAACTTTAGTGGAACACTTTGTAGCCACATCCTGAAGTTGTGGACCAAACATTACATTTATGTCACTGCTTTACGGATGTGTCCTGACTGAGGGAAATTGTATTTAATGTCCCTCCTAGCCCTGGTAACTCATAATAACCCTCCAGCCTCTATCCTCCTAGCCCTGGTAACTCATAATAACCCTCCAGCCTCTATCCTCCTAGCCCGGGTAACTCATAATAACCCTCCAGCCTCTATCCTCCTAGCCCTGGTAACTCATAATAACCCTCCAGCCTCTATCCTCC